>JAQGBW010000661.1:0-36486 GCA_034698625.1 Julus scanicus | reverse complement strand
CCATATGGGGACAGGTCAGTTCGACCATGATTGGTTTCAGTTCACATCCAACTGAGAATCTAGATCCAACCGAGTTGAATGTGCTAGTGGAAACAGGGTATTACATGAAAATGACTTGTCAATTCCCAAAGGAGCAAGCGCCTCAGGGCATGTGTGGCAGCAGATGGAGGACACTTTAAGTACAATTTGAAATAGCTGTTCTGTTCGTACATTTGTTGCCTATATTTGAGCAAAATTGGATTTACTTTGATTAAAAAATAAAGAAGTTACGAATTAAAAAGTTTTCCTTTTTTGTTGCCACCCTGTATGTGTAGAATCCATAATTATTATTAAACTTAATTGAAAGGCTAACTTTATACTTCAGACAGCAATAGTAATTGCAATGAATAACTTGAAATTTTATGCACATATGCAAATATCTATTCTCTTTTCCACATAAAATGCAATTAATATTTGTATCAAATCAGCATTGATAACATTGCTGAGCTACATGTGGATCGACTGATAAATTTTACAGACACTGTCAATTGCTGCTGTACATGAGGGCAATGATGTGGCCAATTAAATTATATTAATTGTCAGCTCAGCAATAATAGTCAATATTTACATAGTTTTATCATTGGTTGACACATGCTCGTAAAGTTTACTGAAACTGTTTTGCAAAACCATTTTGAGCATTTGCTTCGAATTTTCTGCTGAGAAAATTAGTTTTTCATGTGCTGAAACTTAAATGCTACCTAAAATTAAGTATTCGCTTTCGAATTTATTACAATAAATTAATGCCTACGATCAGGAAAGTAGAAATGGAGATATATTTATGTACATAATATATACGTCTCTCAATTACCTATGCATTATAAACTGAAATTTGACGGTAAACAATCAAAGTAAATAGTTCAGTCTAGCATAAATCTACATGACGGAACAAACAGCTCATTAGTGTGGGATCAAAATCTGATATACAAAGATTCAAAACAGAATTTCAACATTAATAACCTTAGCACTTTAAATAAGCGGAAGTCATCATGTCTAATCTGTCTGCCCACGCATTCTTGTGGATACTAAGAGGTGAAAAAAATCGTTTTTGCGCCCAACTGGCTATGAGATTACAAGTTATCGACTCATTTTCTTAATAGGGGAATTTGCCAGCCATTTATAGGGCAAGATCACATAATTACATAAGAGTTCCTCGTGTTTTTTTTTACATATGGTCAGTTTCTCATTGATCCAAATACGACAAAGCCTCGGGTTCTTTGGTTAGTCGACTTTTCATTAAATTCGCATAATGTCAATGGCAACTTGTTGACATTGCAGTCATTACCTCCAGGGACATAAACTGAATGGTGAAGTTCAACCAAATGAACTTCGTTGTTGCACCAGCCAAGAGAAAGAAAATATCGCACAACCTCAAGGGACAATGCACAGTCAATTCGCACTCCCGTGTTGTACTGTTCAAATTATCCGTTTTCTAATTATTACTTCAACGCGAAATTCTTGTTTTCCAAAGTGCCCTTTTAAGTGCAATTTATTTACTTTGAAAAGCAATTAGCATATCTTTGGTAATGCAAGTAAACGTCACCTCTAACTATCGGTGATCCTAATTGGTTTCTCAGAGTTAATGAGCGAACACAAAAATGCGATTATTACTCAATGCTCTTTAATGTGACGAGTACGGACTCTATTGTGCTATTGCCCAGCGTTTTTAATGATGAGCATTGAGATCATCATTAAACTTCAACATACAGTGGGACCTCTGTTTACGAACGTCTCTGCCTACAAACAAATCGGTCTATGGATACCATTTGTTGTTTCGCTTCACGAACGATGCTTGAGTTCACGAATACATTTCTCTGGCCCACTAATCGAAGGTCCGAGTTTCTGCAGTTGTTTTACTAGTTCCAGCAGAACATCATTGTTACGGATAAGTTTTACTAAATACAAGAAACGTCAAAAATGTGTTATCATTTTCAAGGATTTGAATTAAAAACGTAATTAGCTTCCAGGATATTGCCTACATTGCAAATATGGCAAAAGTTCGTCTCTTGTTTTATCCACGCCAATTGCAGATGCAATGGATGACAATCCATTGATGAGGTCGATTTGAGACTTAAATCATATAATTAACAACAGAATAGAGTAGAATAATACGACACCACGTGGGTGTCTTCATTTCCTATAATGTTGGAAATCATGGATGTACAAGTCAAACTGCTTTCTTCTACTATTACTGTTAAATTTATTTCCTTTCTGTATTATTTACACACATAAAGCCATAACATGTTAAAAAAATTCTAGGACGATTTAAGAATGCATTATTTGGATTTACATTAATTGCAATGGGAAAAATTGATTCGGTTCACGAACAAGGTCAAGGAACGGATTAAGTTCGTAAACCGAGGTTACACTGCATATATTTTTAAAAAATGAGCAATAATTTATTATATGGCTGCAAGTTTTAACAAGACAATAGCAATACAGTCAATTCTGTTTTTAAACGGTGGATACATTCCCATAAATATCGTTTGAAAAAGATAGAAATCTTTAGGATTGAATGGACAATATATACGTATTATAGAAAATTTCTAAAAATAAAGCAAATTGATTTTTATATACCTGCGCGTGGGTATTTTCGCTCAGAAAATAGGCATTTATGAGCGAAAAAACCAATATCAATGAAAACAAAGGCAATTCAGACTTAAAAAGTAACATGACTGTATATATTACGATGGTTTAAGTATATTTTCCCCATTTGTTTATGTTTAAATAGAAATGCAGTGTGCAATTTCATGCTTGTAGAAACTTTAGAAATTAACGAAATATTAACACATGTTCCTAATTAGGACGACTGAGCAATGATAATAACATATTTTGGCAAAAAGAAACATAAGTGAATTCCGTATTATTAACGTTAACATCAACCAGAAAATGTGATGTAATTTCGTATACTATCTTACAAAATGATATCTGTTAGAATTCATCCTAAAACGCACTTAACCGGAATACTGCTCGATAGGCACAGAAACTAACCAGAAATAACTGCTTTTGTCCAAGTATTATCAAAAATACTAAGCTTAAATTCCACAACTGCATCTCCTATAATCGTCTTTCAATATGGTAATGATGGTAACTGATCATAAACCAATGACGTGAAGGGGAGGGGGGAGGTCTTGGGGATAGATATCCTCCTTCCCCACGAAATCCGAGAAATTTTACAAATTTCAACCCGAATCGGCAAAATATAAAAGGGGAATTGAACTTTTGCGACAAGTGTGATTGTTCAATGGTAAAAGCAAAATTTTTCTGACATAAAAACGCGAAGTCTCCCAGATGAAAGCGCGATTTTTGGTAAAAGCGTAATTTTTCTAAGGTAAAAACGGGCACATTAGCGGCCCATATCTTCCTCCCAAAATATGATGACATATACGGCCTTTGCATAAACATTGCAGTTCGGCAAAATCTGCATAACCAACATAACACATTTTACAGAGGGTTATAAACTCATCAAACGTTGGGATACAGAAATGTGTCAACAAACTCGGATCCTATAATTTCAAAAATAGCACATTTTCTGCTCATTAATTAAAATGGCTAATTCAGTTTTTTTTGTATACATCTGGTTTTCGAATAATAAACGAATATTCTATACTCTTTGACCGCCCCTCGTACATTTCTAATAAGGTATTTACTAGCATGTAATCCCAAGCCAAATTAATGTTAAAACACATTTTCAAGGTACATAATATCTTACAGTAAGGTTTACTGTAATGTAATGAATTTTAGAAAATACTTCAAGGCCATGTGGGGCATGATGAAGTCGTTTAAAACAAAGAGATAATGCTTATCATCCTCCTAAAAAGGGTGGCTGGTAACCTAATCGTGAATAAACTAAATTAAGCGTTGTATTTGTTTATCTTTATTCAAGCAAAAAATCAAGTCAAAATGTTTCGCTTTCGAATGTTTCCTGGTACATAGTCACATTTTAAAGATTATGAATAAATATGCTTTTAATGAAGATTATCTATTTGCCTGTTGTTGAACGAACAGACTTAAAAGCAATAATTGTCACTTGAAATGAAGATGATTTATCATAAATGATAGGCCCTAGACTGGCTAACGGTTGTTGCAGAGGTAATGCTCTGATATTAATAATAAATTATTAACTTAAATGTAAGCAATGATTTCATTTTAGTGACACAATGAACTGAACCAATAATGAAGACATAATTTAAACAAATAATATTTACGTTTTCATAAAGGGGAATTTAAGCTGAACAAACATCACAGGAAACCTCACAGTATGGTTGGTATTCAGAATATAGATATTGTTTAACAATGATGTCTAAGTCGCTGCTGACAAATAGGAGCATTCTCCTGAAATAATTGGGTACGACCCCCCTTCCCCCCCTCCCCCCAGCATATGGCATTTATTTGCTGTCTGTATAGGGTAGTGAGTTAAATTGAATTGAACATTAAGCCGAACCTAACTCAGCAAAACAATTTTTTTTTCACTTTCTTTTATTTTTGTTGTTTACATCACCACTGTTCAACATATTCATTAAGACGTCAATTGTTGGTCATTGTCGTTGGCATAAGAAACAAATTTTGTTAAAATTAGAAGTGTTTCTTATCAGAATCATGACATCATGCTACTGAAAGTTGATATCAGTGAGAAGATATGACCGAATGCTTAAGCCATTTCTCCAGAAAATATTGCCATCATCTGGACTATTTTTTTTCTACCTGGGTATAGCGACACATGCATGTATATGTCCAATAGTTTCTATTTTATTTTCTGCTTTAAAATGTAGTAAATCGTTAAGTGTTGCAACCATTTTTTCGTGAAACTGCTTATATGTACTTTCAAACGTACGAATTGGTTTTTACACCCTTATGTTGTTGTGTGAATAATTTGAGAATTTCAAAAAAATGTTCGCAGTTATCCTCCACCGTCGATTGAATTCAGTTTATAGTTTTTTTAATATTTGTTTCAAGCAAGCCTTTGATATGGCTAAGCCCTGCCATTACGGGAAGCAGAAAGCAAATCTAACTCCAACAAGGACCTCTAGAGACTATTTATTTTTTGGAGCAAGTCAACCATTGCTATTTAAGTTGTGTTTGCCGTAGTTTAATAAAAGTTCATAGAGCATGAACTGATGTGCCCTTTCAGTTTCACGTTTTTCTTGATCATTTTCAAATTTTCGCTTTCTGATCACTTTTCTATACAATAAAAGAAACGCAATTTGAAATATGCTTGCTCGACTTAGGAAAGTTGCCGCTATGCAGCTGTAGTGTCAACATATAACTCGTTTCCCAAGCTAATATATGCACATATATTATTTATAAAGTGGAACTCATAAAGTGCGTTGCATTACTGCGCAAGGCCATCACTTATACATGGGGAAAATCTCGCGCAAGACTCTCGAAAAAGATGTTTTGCGCAAAAATGACTCCTGGTCTTAAGGAATATATGTGTTTTAGGATCGGGCTATTCCAAGATTTCTGCCCCAGATTATTCCGTTTAGGTTCGTCACAGAAAATTTCCTCACATCAAATTTGCAAGACGCAGAAGTGCACAGACGTGTCCATGTTTTGCATCTGTTTCTGATATAGGCCACTATGCATGCACTATAGCAAATATGCGTTTCGTGGAAAGCTTGATATTTTGTGATGCCCTGCAAGCTATAAGACAAAACTTGGGGGAAAAAACTTTATGTATGCAAGCTCTTTCTTTGCAAAACATAACACGCAAGAAGACTTGAATATTTTAGTTGGTTGAATAAAGACGCAGACATCAGGAACAGTTATGCAATTTGATTGCATCGGAAATGAAAGCACGATTTGCCTTACTGACAGAGTTTTTGTTGTAGTGTTGTTTATTTTTTTTTGGTACAAAGCAGAATTTAATACATTAAAGCTTAATTTTTTTTGCGGTTTATTAAATGATATCGTCTACACGATACGAAAAAATGAATAACGATGCCACGTAATTTTCAATTTATGGCAAAAAAAACCTTTGTGAATGCCCTGCAGTATGACTGTGGTATGAAGTGTTCAGTGGCGTACGTTTACTAACCTAATTGAATTCATTAATCCAAAAAGTTTGAGGCAATTAATACTTAAAAGTTTAAGAAATATTTAAGTCCTACAGCATTTTGAGTATATGCACAGCCTATAATCTTCTCGTTCTTAACGATTATGGAATATGTCAGTCTACCAGATTATCTACAAGAGAGGCCTTTGAAAATATGAAAATTGCTTGATAGTATAAACTTTTAAAAGATTTATAATGAAAATGGATTGCAACTGCCTCAAATAACTCACATGGTATCACGTAGTTATTATGATGCTGAATGTTTCATGGTAGATTATTGCATGTATGCCAACGTTCAAGTTCAACATTAAAATAATCTAGACATGATTCTTCCACACTTGGTAAAGCTGGAATGGTTAGGAAAAAAATATTTATTTTGAACATTTTAGAAAAATTCAGCTTATAAATAATACATTTGATTTCTCTTAGTCATTTGTTGATTATCACAAAAGTAAAGAGATGGCTCCCTCATAGCTAGTTATTACAGCAGTTAAAAAAATCAAGATCTCATACACCCAGAAATAGGGAATTCACATCTTTAATTCATATAAACCTAACTTTATATAAATTGATAATCGTAGTTTGTGCTCTCAAGTTGAATTCAATGTGGTTCAAAGTTTAAGCCAATCCATTTACTTCACATTTTAAATTGTGCTCCAAAGATTTTTTTTTGAACAACATGTTCATCATCAGAAGTTAGAATGGTCAGCTAATAAATTTATTTCTGAGGAAACCCTGCTATAGATAACTGAAATTGTATTTGTATTTTGTAGTTCAAACTGTTTGGGTGGTGCATGGGAGTGAAATGCTGCGGTGATCATTCAAATTGCTTTAGAATTTGCCCTTTAAGCTTTACTGTCACGAACAAAGCATTATAATGGTGTTATTAGATGAAGTTAGTTCTTTTTATCTTGGGTAAAACGAAAAAGGAAAAACGATAAACATCGAATTTGGTATTTATGCATTAACATAAATTGTTTTAAAATGCCTTCCTGTCCGTCTATTTGCTTCTTCTAAGGGATAAAACGTATACATGTCCGACTTCAAATGCAGTAATGGACATGCCACTTTTTTATTTAAATGGAAATATCGCACGCACTATATTATGGACATGATGTCTATAAGGAAGTTCGCGGTTGTGGTGCAAACCATGTAAGCACTTAATTTCAATATGAAAACAGGCTGTTATTTTTTTTTCTGAGGTCCTACGTTTATAAATAATCCACGAGCATATGAATATAAATGGCGGATGTATGCACGTGAGTATGGATTACCAATGGGTTTTCACGAAAATTTGACATTTTTGATAGGTTCGCATCGACCTCGTCAAAGATTCTTAGAGGATATTGGGAAAAAAAAAAGCATTTTGTACACGGCTATCATCTATGGGTCTTAGATATACTTCATTTTGCTCGTAATGCACTGGATATTCGATGTCCATGCATCATTGCAACCATTTTTGATTGAAACGGATGGTGTTTGGCTGATATTCTTTGAATAGCCTCTTTTCTCATGTATTGAGTTGTAATGTGGCGTAGGATTTGAGTGCCTAGGCATTTTCCTTATTGCAGTTTGGCAGTGCTGCAGATATTGAAGTACAAGACACTAATATTTGGTGAAGACAATATGAGCAGGGGGCTGGAACAATATGGCACGATTGGGGGCTGCTGTCGTCCACCTGATAATGAGGATACATTGCTATTACACCTCAATGCGGATCAGACGAAATCCTTTTCGGACTTTATTTTAGTTTGAGCCTGACTTAAGACGAGGGGTTTAGTTGTGACACGATGACATCTTGTCGCTGCCTGGACCCAACATGCTGGATAAACAGAAAAGGTGCTTGTCGTGCTTGGAAAACAGATTTCTTTAACTGTAGTTATTGTCCTTGGGAAATAGCGCATTGGCAGGCGGTGTTATGGACAAAATTCGTCTACTTTGATCCTGTTTTTTTTTTCTTCTCCCTCTTCTTTCTGTATGCCAACAGGATTACTAAATCTTTTATAAGATATGTGGGCAATAGAATGGCATGCACTCGCGAAAGAGCCATCCATCCTACATTTCCTCCCACATCTCCCTCCACGGACATCAAACTGTTATCGTTGCTTAGACAATTTCTATTCACAAATCTTTTGTTTTATGGCGTTTTTCTACGAGCGGAGTGGGTAACAGTGTCTAGGACATTTGCCACGGAAGAGAAAACTGGGGCACGGGCTTGAAACCGTGGCTCGGCCATGAAAACACAATGTCACAGGCATGTCAAACGCAAATGTAGGTTAAAGACGAGCCCTCGCCATGTTTTTCATCCTATTGGAAACGAACCAAACGTGAAGTGTGCACTATAGGAAATGTATAACGGCCAATCTAATCTCATGGCTGTTTGTACTGGACGTCGCCGAACATCAATTTTTTTTTTTTTACTTATTGGACATGAAACATGCTTTGAAAGCTAGCGGCTATGTAGGGCAGCATCTATTTCCTGATTCAATTTAAATTTAAATCTGATAACAACATTACGTGATTTTGAAATGTGTATACAGTTCATTTGGAGATGACAGCATTACAAGAATTTTGCAATGGATTGAGGAGGAAAATATGTTGTGGACTAAAATGTAAGACATCGTTGATCGTTAACTGGTGCAGTGATGTGATGTCTTACGAGGAGAAGGGCATGTCATTTTATGTCCCTGCATTGATTATGTTGTTATACTGCCAGGTTATGATGCCTTGCGTCTAAATGAACACATGCAAAATAGCGTGAAAAGCAATTAAGGACAGAATAGGTTGCGAATTAAGTATGTAGATCCAATGAACATTAAAAGTACTCGCTGTGCATTCGTTAGTGCAGCTTGCGATACAATTTGAAATACACACTCGTGTTAATACTAGATTTATGGAAAAAATAACTATTTTTGGTGTTGCCATGGGATATAATGAAGCGTATGTGCTACATAAATTATGATTTTTACTGTATTGACATCATAAATTATTCTAGACAGTTTTTAATTATCGAAAAAAAAAATTAATGCCTACACATAAATTTAACGCTTCATGTAGTATTATATGAAATTATGCGATTAATTTGTAATATAAAATCAGTTATAACATTACATTTATCATATGTCGGGCTTTATACGTTATTTTTAGTGATATTTGTTTATAATGTCATCTCTGTTTGAAACGGGTGTACGACAATCATTTGTTATAATCAAGAATACTTAGTGCGCGTATGTATATATTTTATGAAATGTTTATTAATGTAGGTTTTAATTATTTATGTAAACAGTATGTAGTAGAATAAATTTGTTTTAATTTGATAACTCTGCATGAGATACAGAAAAAGCTTCACCAAAAAGCAGTATATGGACTACAAATACATGAGTTCACTAAAAATATGGTTATAACAAAGATAAGTTTTGCATAACGTATGTGGCAAGTGTGAGGTGAATATAAATTACATCATCATTATTGTTTTTTAGATGTATGCTAGTATGGACACAAGGACAATATCATCCCATGGTAAAACTTTAATAAGTTTTAGTACTATACGAAATAAGGCATACAAAAATCTTCCGTTCCAAAATTAAATTTAAAATAATTACATATTGGTGTTGCTGTCAACACACCATCTGTACATTTGGAAGTGTTTATCTTCTTTGGTTAATTTTTTAGATTAAACATCATAAACTCATAAAACCTTAAGCATATACAGTGGAACCTCGGTTTACGAACAGATTTCTCTGGACAACCAATCAGAGGTCCTAGTTTCTGCAATTGTTTTACTAGTTCCAGCAGAATATCTTAGTTATGGATAAGTTTTACTAAATACAATAAACATCAAAAATGCATTAGAATTTCCAAGGATTAAAATTAAAATCGATGTTAGTTTCAAGGATATAGCCTACATTGCAAATATGGCAAAAGTTCGTCTTTTGTTTAATACACGCCAATTGCAGATGCAATGGATGACAATCCATTGATGACGTCGATAATACAAATTTTCCTAGTGGAAACAATTTTTGTTAAAGTCAATTTTTTAAGCAGAATCTGCAAATGAACTTGAATTTCAGCAACGTCAGCATGTAGACTTCACGTGGGTGTCTTTATTTTCTATAATGTTAGAAATCATCGTCGATGTATATATTAAACTGCTTTCTTCTAATATTACTATTATATTTATTTATTTCCTGTATTAATTACACACAGAAAATTCTAGGACAAAGAACACATTATTTGGATTTACTTGTACATTAATTGCAATGGGAAAAAATGGTTTGGATCACGAACAGTGTCAAGGTACGGATTAAATTTATAAACCGAGGTTCCACTGTATCTGAATACAGGTTTAAATAATGTGGTGATACTGTTACGTTCAACTTGTTCAACTAAGAACCGAAATTCAAATTTAATTGTAATTTCAAATTCAAGAGGTACTATGATTAATATGCATTTTTCAAAATAAACTGTAAAGTTCGACTCAGTAATTTACGAATTATTTTCTATGGTTTAAGCAAATTTTCAACAGATTTTCGTTTTAACAGATTTGCAGCTGAAGTTCCCTTTATTCGTTTACCGATCATAGTTATTCTCATTCGTTTACAGCTCACAGTTCTATGCTCATTCATTTATAGCTCATAGTTATCCTCATTTCCAGCGCACTTGTGAATCAAGTCATGTTTCAATATCGATTTGAATAGCTAGGTCTCCCATTTTCATGAAAATGATTATTATTAAAGAAGTGCTTGCTTGCCCATTTACAGTTTATTTTAATTGCGGAGCTCACAATTGCCTTAAATTAGTACTTTGTTAAGACGTGAAATTACTGCTGCATTTGCGATGTCATGAAGATGAATATATGTTTAACGCTGATGAATTTTACGAGACCCGCACAATATACTCATAAACTCCAATTCAGTGAAAATGGTAGTTATAGCTTGAGTTGTCATATATGTATATGAAACGTTTTTTAAGTTATCTCATTTTCTAATCCTATATTGCAAACTTTTTTTATGTAAATAGAGATCATTTAAAATTTGAGTAGCTCATATAGTGAAATTATATAGTACCAAAGTCCCCTGCTGGAATCTATTAGAATATTTAAAGCGTATATACAAGCAAAAAGATTTACCTACGATAGGATATGATCAGTTAGTTCTAGATACCCCTGATGTACTTTAAGGATATAAATATTGCGTACTGAATTTGCAACAGAGCGTCGATTATCCGGGATACTTCATTGACTGCATTATATGGGAATATGTTATCCGGAAAGTCAAAGAATATACGTAATTCATTTATTAACGTACATGAAAACTACTTTTATAAATTATCCATGAACTTCTTACATTTGATAATCTTTTGATTCCCGAAAATGCTCTTTCTATATCTCCGTTGGGATTTCCCAAACATTTGTCATATGGTATGATTTTGTCCACATTAGAGCGTCGATTATCCGTACTAATGCATCAAGTTAATCGAAAAATGTCAGAGGCATAATTTTCGTGCATACCTGATACACTTCATTTTTGTACAATGCGAGCATATGCTATTCATGCCATTAATGATACATTTCTGTATGAAATAACCACATATCTCCCCCATTCGTTTCACTACATACATGTACCTCTGCATAATATATATCTTGCTAACACAAATGTATACATTTTTGCCTTTATAATTCTATTTCCTTATAGAGGATTCCGAGAAATTGGTATATGTATATTATAATAGACAAAGGAACGTCGATTAACCGGAAGTACATTACTTCTTTGCCTCGCATATTCATGCCTAGAAAATATCCATAAACTCCGTCACTGTTACTCTTATCACTAAGTAAAGAATACATTTACTTCTTAGTTAATAAAAAAAGCACTCGCAGTCTTGAAATTTCCCAGAAATGATGAATGTGTATTATAGACCGCGCAGCAATGTAATCTCCTGGTTTTGTTTTTAAACTAACAAAAATGTAGCTCATAAGCTCCTAAGCTGATAAATTTTAACAAATACATGTTTTCATACCATTTAATAGACCTTTGCATGGTTGCTTGGTATTATACCCAGCGAAAAATACATATATGCGTTACTGCATATTTATGGTTTTCCATATCATGCACTTTCCTCAAATAATGTACATTTGGTTCGTAAAATATACTTGAATATCTATAGCAGTTATTCGAATACAATGGTAGGTTTCAAGTTATTCGAAAAAGCTCGTAGAATTATTAAGGTAAAATAATGCGTATCGGTACAATTTTATTGTTTGACAAGTTCACCTGCCAAAAGTTTATAGGATTTATAGGAACTTTATGTATGAAGGCTTGTTTATAATTTTATCGGCAAGCGGCTTTTCTTTTCATTTCTAAAATGTTTCAAAACTAAAAATAATCTGTATGTTATTCTTAAAGACTGGGAATTTCGAAAAAAAACCTCGTTTTTGATTTTTCTTTCCATTCAAACGATTTTTATGACCATTTTTTTAAGGTGAAGTTAGTGAAGTAAAACCTTGAGGTTCACGGTCTTGACTCCATTCATTTTTTCAAATGTTGAACATGCATTTTTAGGCAATATAATATTTATTTTAAGATAAATCTTTTTCATTACAATATTCTTTATGATACAGTAGAACCTGTCTAAATGCCTCCTGTGTAAATGAATAAACATCCCTAAAGTAATCATGAATAATTTGTATTGGTCCCAATGATTTTGTAAGTGAATATCAACAATGGAATTGCAAAAAATATCAAACTAAGATGAGGCTACCGCTTAGATTGACACATTCCTGGTTGGCATTGAACCATTCAATAAGTGCAGACTCCATAGCTGGATATCTGATGGTCTGTAGACGATTAACATAGTATACTAGGTTTGTGTTGTCAGATTTGGCTAGATTCGGCTTGACTTCTTCAGTGTTCTAGAGATTGTGGCTTGGCTAACCTTAATCTTATAATGTGTCTTGATAGCCACTGCATGAGTTCCTTGTGTGAAGCACTTGGATGATCCTTTCTGTACTGTCTCAGTGATATACAGACAGAATCTGTCATTGTAGTGTACATTGAACCTTTTAGAGGCCATTTTTTATGTAGGCCTACACAATTATAACCAAATGAAACAGGCAGGGAGATGCAAGACAAATACTGTACTTGTACATGCACTGAAATGTTGCCCAAAAGCTAGTGGATCATCTAGGATTAAAAAAAAGGGACAATTCCCTATTTGGCAGCTACATGTACGCATGTCTGCTGACGAGCATGTCTAAACGCATAACCTGTCTAAATGTATATTTTTCAAAAGTCCCAAGAGTATGCATTTAGACAGGTTCTACTGTACAAGGTAGTTTGGAAAAGCTACAAGTATTTTTCGATACATGTACCTTTTTAAACTTTAATAACATCCAGTGTTTATCGAAGCTAATTATTAATGCTGATCTTGTATACGCCTATACCTCGCTATACGGCAGCTATTTATACGGCTTTTCACTATATAACTGCATTTTTTTTCATTATGGCACTTTTTGATGTACGGCCCACAATGTTTCGTTATACAGCCAAAAAAAGATGCTGTAAAATGTGATAAGTTACCTTAATAGGTACAAACATGGTCGGATTTGGCAAACAATTAAACAACTTATCCCCTTCGTTTAAAAAGGGGAAAAATGAAAATCCCAATTCAGAAAGAATTGATTCGTTAAACGGCTTTTCGCTATACGGTCAACTTTTCCGGAAAGTATCTAGGCCGTAAAGCGAGGTATGGGTGTATTCTAAAGATGATTTTATTCAGTTTTAACGATTGCCTTAAGCATAAATAAATCAACTTTGTATTATGTGGCTTTAATTATTGTTTATTGCAAAAACTCACGTGTTAAAGAAATGCGTTTATAATAGAAGAAGGATGTAACGTATTGTACAGTATCAGACAACCGGTTTCGTACATTAAACTTTTGAAAAAATGTTGAACTATTTAGGTCGGGTTATACATGCATTGTCCGTAATAATTTGAATTAAGGTAAATGCTATAAAAGTTTAAGCATTAAGTAGATCCTCCCTTGCTTATCTGAGCAAGTTATTGTTGTTTACCGTCATAAAATTTCTCATAAGTTTCTAAGTTATTGCAATTGAAGATTATACAAGAGCCTTATGTATAGCAAGTCTCCCAGGATGCATGCGAACTAGACCTGTTTGGAATTTTTCCCATGGGCGCAGACGAGAAATGATGACCAGTGAGGGGCCATATAAATATTTTTGTATTTCAGAGTCTGTGTTTGGCCTATTTCGCTTTCGGCATATGCTCTCCAACGTAGATATATGTGGCGTATAGAAAAATAGGAAATTTCAAACGTATATCATTCGCTTGTTGTTTAGTGAACCCCACTCTCTTAATATATTCATATGATATTCAACCAAGAAGGCTTGCTATAAAACAGATTTCTTAGAGTGGAAATCCATGCCAGGAAAATTGAAGGACACTTTTAAACTCGGAATTTTTACTCGATAAGCAAAATCAGAAACTACTTCCGTATAGGCAGCGCAAAACGCGCAAAAGCTGTTGGAATAAGATCTTTTACCAAGTAAAAAGTCATTTCGTATTAAAGTTAGAGCTAAACACGTCTTCATGTTAGCAATTTATTTAAACAGTCAATAAACATATGAATGACAAAAAACGAATTTTATATCGTATTTATTTTTATTGAAAACGAAGAAGGCTTCAGTCATATCATTCCGATAAATGTTGGTCATTGACGTTGGCATAAGGATTTAAATTTTGTTAACATTAATTTGAGCCGAAACGTTGTGTTGTTAATAAATAATTGGTTGTTGTAAATCTCTCGCCTCTTAGGTGCGTTTCCACGTGAGAGAAACTCTCGAGATGATCTCGATAGCAGTTCACAACGTAGAACGTGCAAAAATGAGCGTTTTACTGCTCGAGAGTTGTCTCTCTCGAATTTTATCTCTATAGTGGACACGTGAGCACTGGACTCTCTGATAGCAGTTCGCAAAATACGAACCATGTTCGAATTTAGAGAGCAGCTGTCGAGATGCTTATGTTTAGGGTTTTTAATGTTTATAAAGCTTAGTTTCGGAAATTTTGTGGAATACGAGGTGTGACCAGTAACTCGCGAGAGTTAATCTCATGTGGACACGCAACTTATATCACAACCTCTTGAAGATGGAGATTGTTAAAATTAAAATGAATTTTTATCTGAATTATGAAGTCATGTTACTGACAACATGGTATAGTTCAGTTGTTTTAAGAACTTTTTTATGAGCATCATGACAGGGTGGGCCAATAAAAGTAAGCCAACTTTATAAAAATCATAAAAAGGTTATTTGTTAATGGAATTTAGTGAAAATTTGTAATAATATTGTTTTTCACTTTACTTTTGAATTGACCTCGTTCAAGTTCTTTTTTAATGACGTAATCATTCGAATTTGTCTTTCAAAATGGCGTTTACTGAAGAAGAAATAACTGCGACAAGTTTTTTGCGTAAAGGGGCCATTCAAAAATTATGTCACACCTAGGGGGGTGGGTGGGTTGTTTGTTTTTTGTGACAATTGTGTTTAAGGGATGGGGGAATTGTGACTAAGGGGTGGGAGGGTGTTTAAAAAGAGGCAAAAAAGTGTGACATAATTTATGGATCACCCCAAAGCGAAAAATTACAGTGCTAGGCAATTTTTGAAACTGTTTACGGAGAAAGATGCAAACTTTGAACACAAATTGAAATATGGAATTTTTTGCATCCTATTTAAGTACACATGTACAAATTTTCAATAAATTCCATTTACAAATAACCATTTTATGATTTTTATAAATTTGGCTTACTTTTTATTGGCCCACCCTGTATATTACCAATGCATACTGTATACAGTGCATGTGACCCAGTCATATGTATATTTAAGTGTAAAAGTATATTAACAACAACTACAATATTATATTCGGTAAGGTTTAGATTTTCTGTAAGTTTATCGATCACAAGTTATACCAAAAGCAAGGTCTTGATCATCCTGGCGTCGTCCATTCTGCAGATGCGTGTCCACACAATTGAAACCTCCTCTTGATGATTTTCAGAGAGTTTCCTTGTGATGTATCTTATTGAAGAGATCATCGTTGGCAAGTTTCTGCATCCTATATGTAGCAGATCCTCTCGAGAAATTTCTCATGGACTCCTTCGTTAGCACCCTCGATTCCAACCATTCAACACGCTACTTTGAATATGTTTGCTACATATACACTGAACACACTCTTCTTGGTTGCCAGTCTGATTGCTTTACGTTTTCAAATCTTGTACATTTCTTGCAACACGTACAATATCCATATCTCGATCTTGTTTGCAGTGGAGGTCGTATGTGAATTTGCTCACGATATACAATCATCAAGTAAAACCTTTAAGATACAAATCATCCGTAATGGCAAGACAAGTGATAGTCGAAAAATGCAAAATAGTGGTGTTTTTTATCATTTTGTTAAATTTAGGTGCAGACTTACCATAATATGGATTTAATTCAGTTTAACTCAGTACCCTACAGTCAGTAAATAAATGCCTGAATATGAACCATCCTGTGAGGGTTCCAAATAGTGGCACATTCTCGAAATACACGTTGTTTCATTTTTTGTTTGGTGTTTTGTTGATATAACGACAAAACATTATTGACTGATGTTGACAAAGGTGGAGTAGAATGGAACTTTAATTTCGACAATCACAAACTTATATTTCTATTGAAGTCTTTTATGAAGAAGTCTTCATCCATGCCACGTGCTTCATGATCTATTAGTTCAATAGCATTACTATGCGATTTTTATTACGTTATACAGCTGAACAATTCATTTAAAAAAATAACTTTATAAAAAAGAAACCACGTCTTTGCGGCACAGCAGGAAAAAAAGGGGATTCCAACAAATTGGTCATTTTGTTCTTTCTAAGATTTTTGATGTTAGAAACGTCTCGTAAAATCAGTCTTAGTTATCGTGAACGACGTGTTCAAATGAATAGAATACGAAGCACTTGACAGATCCACTCTTCGTGGAAGATCCAAAGGAGGATCTGTATGAAATATTCGATTTTACACGAGGCTTTTGTGTGTGTGCATGCGTCTTACAGCAGTCCAGTCACCACCGACTGTTCCTTAACTCAAGCATGGACAGTCAAATAGCACATTTCGCCAAATATAGCGTCGGTATTCTGAAAACCTTCTCAAAAGACGATCGATATCATTAGTATAAGATGCAGAAATATCAGTCGTACGTCTAGCTCTTTAATGTACGAAGGTATTAGGCTATATAGCTCTGAGCAAAACGGGTTGGAGATAATATGGATGAAAATCGATGAGCGAATATTATACAAAACTAAAGTTAAACGAGCAAAAAATCCGTGGAAAATGGCCGCCGTACCTATTGTGTTTGGAAGACACCGTCTTTGACCTCAAACTCCTTAATGTGGAGCTGCATGCACTTGGTGCTTTATATCGAAATGGAAATGTACTATGTATATTTAGATGTCAAGATGAGGGGAATTGGAGGGAAAATATACAAGGCTGTAGTTTTTAGCAAAGCCTTTAAAGTAATTACGTCAAAGGCACTTGTACTGCTTCATTAAGATATTGCATGCTGACTTATGTCAACTTTCTTTAGGCTTGTAATTTTCAAACTAAACATGCTGCAGTACAAATACCAGTTTCGAGATTTTTTTTTAATAAGAAAACTACATGCTTGGCATGGCTAATGATGCTCGTAGTAGCATGCATTAAAATTGCAATCTCAGGGGATAACTAAATCAAAAACTGTATAAATAATTGAAAAAAAAAAAAAAAAAAAAAAAAGTTATAGAGGGAAACAATAATAATTACTGCTAATGTTACGTTATTGATCGCATCAGCTTACAAACAAGCGTATCTATATCAAAGTAATGATGAAGATTGCATTAATCGTTTTTATAGATGCAAGTTTTGTGCAACACTATTACAGAATGTGTGACAGTGATAATTCCATGATCAGCCCATGGCAACCACACACAGATCAAAAGCCTATTGTTCAATATAATTTAAAACTTTAGCTAAGCAACCACTATTTTGTATAAATTGACTGGCAGATAGCTCAGTTTATTGAATAAATGTTATCTCTTGTTAGAACTCTAGTAATAAAATTATCACTGTTACAGTAATACTGCTATATAACTTTATTTCTGTTATAACTACTTGTGTACTGTTAGAAGACAAATATACATATTTTAGGTTAGTATATAATTTTTTAGTTTGCTAACCTTCACACACGTACAAATTAAGAACTTAATTTTGATTCTTTATATTTTCTTAAGACGAAAATTTTACATTTTAGCTCATTTCTGAATATGGTTGCAGTTAAATTAAATTTGAGCCACGAAAATTGTGTGCTTGCTTGCATACTGTAAGCAGCTAAGTACAGCAAGAAAATAAACTTTCCTGTATGTGTACTTGTTGACATAATTTTATAAAGATATTACTAAAAAAACTACCACAAACATTCAACTTTTTGATGAAAATAGCTCTATGATTTAATGGTTTCGTCCTTAAATCCTGTTTTCACATGTCATCCACTTTAACCATGCAAAGTGGTTCAAATTCCTAACCATAAATGAATGTGGCAAAGAAAGGAATGTTTTAACTAGACCACTTATCGTTTTTGAGTTGACAAGCAGACATTCCTATATGCCAACAGTAGACACTAAAATAGTTGTACGGTCAGTTGCCCAGATTGTCTACTAACGCTAATAGCGAATTAAAATGCATTTTGACTTCATCTTACTGCAATGAAATTCAGTTGTGCTACAAGTTTTATAAACAATCTACTCAAATAGATGCTACCATGTTTTGCCAAAACTACGGAAATACTATATGGAAAATTTAGTTAGAAATCTAACTAAATTTCATGGATTTCTTATATACCACAGAAATGCATAATCCAGGGACCATCACTGTGGTAACAGTGTTATATGCTACTGAATGTATAATAATGAGTGGTGGAGTGGTGCATGGGCCATTTCAAAAGGCCTTTTGGGCCACACCACGCTAGGCATTAATTAGTCCATTTGATGTATCATGCATGTTAAGTCATGTTAAAAAATCATACTGCTCTATATATTTTTAAAACAGTTCGGAAATAATTTATCCCAAAATGTTAAATTATGTGAAGAAACTCTCACTACTTAAAACCAGACAAAAAGCAACAACTACATTCCAAAGCACTTACATTTTCGTTTCAGGTTGTCTATTTATATAATTTCCTCTAAGGGACCATTTATATCTGGTTAATAAAATTCCGCCATATAGTATCCCCCACCACAGTTGACTCTCCTAACAACAGAAGCCAGCAATTTAATATCTCGGTTCCATTAGGACCTTAAGGGATACAGTACATTTTCTTGAATTTGGTTTGCGTGCTTAGTTTTGAAATCTTAGAAATGCGTCAGCGTCGGTTTTCCTGCAACCATTTTTATAAAAAAATAAAAATAAATTGTATGCTCAATAGGTATAAAACGAGCACACAAAAAATGGATGCAGTTTTCAAGGAATAATTCGCGTTGGGTGGTTTCCAGGGAAACTATATGTATAGGTGTTCATTATTACGTTCAAAATACATGGCTTGAAAAGAAGGAAAACAGGATTAGAGGGTGATATGTAGAGATTGGAAATCCTTTAAGCGGAGACGACACATGAATCTGCAGTGAGCTTCTTGTTAATGGCCCTTTGATGATTGATGACTTATGCATTTCTCAATTAGCTTTCAATGTCTTTTGTTCTTCCGGTGAAGACTAGAGATATTAGTCGAAGCTTAATGAAAAGGTATTCGCCGAGGAGAAAATAGCATCTCAAGGATTTACCATGAAACAAATCTGCTTTAGGGCTTGCTCAGAGGTGCACTTAACATTCAGTGTGTAGTGACTTACACCATAGGTTAGTGACCAGGTCGCGTCAACCGAACAAGGATGAATCTGATTCTTAGTCTCGAAATGAAATCTTTGGTTATTTATCCTGCACAAATTTGCCATCGTGTAGTCTTAAATTCAATTTCCTGGTTAGAAGGATTACTTGCTATCACTCTTTTATGGATGAGATGTCATTGCCATTTTCAAGCTTTGCATGCACAACCCGGCTATCGAATGTATGGGAAGATCAGCCTGCAAAAGTAGACATGTGACGTTATTCATCTTCTTTTCTTTCGGCTGCAAAAGCATTTCATGCTGGAGATTAGAAAATGAAACTTGTACGAAAAGGGAATGCATGTCATGTAAAATGTTGTAATAAGTTTTCGGCAATAAAGGACTGCAGCAGCTTCTGTTCCACATTTTGTGATATTGGTCAATTTTTAACAACTATATTTCAATAATGAAATTGTAGTAAATGCGTAAAGTGGAATGACTTAATGATTATACACTATGACTATACTATATTACATGCCATCAAGGTTACTATAAACTTAGATAAGGAGAATTTAATATATTTTGTATTATGCTGAACAACAAAAGTATTAAGTTTAAACATGTTTTAGTTGTATACGTCTGTTAGTTCAATATGTAATGCATGTTGTTGTATATTAAAATAATGTTACCTAGTGCATTTCCTTAAAATACTTCAACAAAAGACTATAGAATATTTCAATATTTTAAAACAATTTTTAATAACTTTCTTATTATGGCAACATTTTCAGTAATTAAATTTCAGTAAATGCATACTGTTGAATTACACGCTATATGGCTTTATAATGTATTAAATACCATCAAGGTTACTATCAACTGGACTAAAATATGCTTTTTTAAAAAAACTACTTTAAACAACATTGTTAGTCAGGTTGAATATGTGTTAGTTTGTTTAAAATATTTCAATATTATTCAATTTTTAACTTTCCTATTATGGCAACATTTTCAGTAATGAAATTTTAGTAAATGCATAATGTTGAATTAATTAACTATGGCTATACTATATTAAGTACCATCAAGGTTACCATAAACTGGGTTAAAACCTAAAAAAATGTAATGCCTTTTGAATTACTTTTAACATCATAGGCATACTAAGCCTGAATATGTGTTAGTTGTACACGTTTATTATAGCTCAATGTGTTATGCCTGATGCACGTTGTATATTAAAATGATGTTTACTATTGTTATTTGCTTAAAATACTTTAATATAAAAGTTGAAGGCGTATTCTGCAGAGTTTAGTGCTTAAGTGCTATTTTATGGAAATGTGCTTGCAAGAGTGGTCATTAAACTTTTCCTGACCCCCTCCTAGCTAATCCGCGAAAAAGATGTGACCTCACCTTGATTTTAAACGTGTTTTTTGGAAGTTCCAACAGCAGGACCACAGCCTGGCTTCGCCTTTATTTGCTATACATGCAACGAGACAGTTTGAAAGCAGACTGTCTCCAGTATTTCTCTAATGAGGTTTTTATTCAAAGCGATCACGTATCGTCTGCAAACCAGAAATTACATTTTTTTTACGGTAAAGTCTAAGTGACTTGTTCTATATGCTACTTTCACTTCGTACCTCACAGTCTATGACAGAATGCAAGAGGTCATGCTGTGACTTCAACCTATGATATATCTACTCGGACAGGCTGCTGCACTCGATCATGCACGTGTGCCCCAACCCCGAAAAAAGATTATCCAAAAAATGGTAATATCAACCTAAAAATATAAGGGAAAATTACTTTCAGTAGAAACAAAATGTGTTACAATTTAAATGTTTGGTTATCAAAAATCTTCTGCGTGAATAGTTATATTCTATAGAAAAGCCAGAATCTTTTTTGTGCTGTGGACAGGGATCCCATAAACCTGAAAAAACCAGAAAAATCCTGGAATATCAGAGAAATTGAGAAAGTCGTGGTAGAGACATGGAAAGTCAGGGAGCTTTTCAAATTAGTCCTAGAATATTTACGACCAAAACTATGCCATAAACTTGCCATGATTGTAAATTATGCTTACATTAAATTTTCCAATCTTTGGAATCTTGTATCACGTATTTTGATAAAGTCATGGAAGAGACCTGGAAAGCTAGGCAGCTTTTCAAATTAGTCCTGGAATATTTGTAGCCAAGACTTGCCTGACAGAAATATGCTATAAACTTGTACGCCATGATTGTAAATTATGCTTACATTGAATATTCTAATCTTTGGAATCTTGTATCACGTATTTTGAGAAAGTCATGGAAGAGACCTGGAAAGTTAGGCAGCTTTTTAAATTAGTCCTGGAATATTTGTAACCAAGGCTTGGCTGACAGAAATATGCCATAAACTTGTTATGCCATGATTGTAAATTATGCTTACTTTGAATTTTCTAATCTTGGTAATCTTGTATCATGCACAGATTTTGATATTTTCACATGCATAAATGCTATGGCTAAATCTGGATTTTGAATTAACAAAGCCTTAGAGTTACAAATGCTTTCAAATGTTCATGTTTCAACATGTAAAAAATAGTGTTAATATTTCATAGCCATTGAAAAATTTAAAAATTTCCTGAGAACACCTGGAAATTCAGCAAATATAATTCTAAAAAGTTGTGGGAACCCTAATGGAAGTTTTCATTTTAGCAATCCAGCCAAACAATGAACATATGACATGATTTTTTTTGCAAAAACGTCATGCCAAAATGTTTTTCGTGTTTGACGTCATTTCTATTACAAATATGACGTCATTGTGGTTGAAATAATACGGTAGATTTTTCTGAAATGAGCAGTATTATGAGGTTTAATTCAATTCAATTTTATTTCGCTATGGTCAGCTCATTAAACCTCATTTAGTGGCATATGGTAGGGGAGCTATAAAGTACAAAATTATACAAAACACATTAAACATGTGTTAGGGGGGAGGAAATGTCATCACCAGGGACATTTTTCCAATCTAAAAGTCGGTACGCACCAAACGAAACGTTTAGAAACAAGAAACATACACAAACAACGTGTTTCGAAACATGTTTCACAAAATTGTTTCAAGACGAGAAAAAACACTAGTGTACGCACCTAATAAACATTTCTTGAATCAAGGCGGATCTTCATATTGGGTTGTTATTAAAGTAAATTTCTTATTAAACACGATCTGCAAATGAACTTCATTCACAGCAACGTCAGCATGACAACACCACTTGGATTTATTATGTTGATAATCATGCATTGATGTATATAGTATTGTATTAAACACTAAAAACTTAAAAGTATTACTACTTACTTTAATAGCTGGAAAATAACGTCGTTATTTATATATAGATCGTTAGTCTCATGGCTAATCTAACATTTGAACTTACCAATATACAGTATGAAGTACGACGTCACGCACAGTATTCAGAAACACAAAGAAAAAAGAAACGAAACACAGTATTGTGAAAACCAAGATGTTTTGTGTATGTTTATTGTTTGAAAAATGTTTCGTTTGGTGCGTACCGACATTAAGGTGGCTCCTAAAATTTAACTTTCCGTAACATAATTCATTCTTTCGATAATTTTCTTTTCTTCTTCTTAATGACGACTGTAATTAATAATCCAGGAATCAGAACATACAACAAGAGAAGAAAAAAATACCTTGCAGCAATTTGATCAATACATCATTTCTTAAAGAATCAACTGTTAATTCTGGTTTGTTTTTTTCAGTTTTTCAGTTGAGAGATCTTAAAGAGGACATGATCCCCTCTCCTATAAATTGCATCTATAGAGCAATGCTACTTTGGAGCGCTTCTATATTCTGGTTTAATGCTGCCCACAGTGTTATTATGCAGAGTAATTTGAAATGCTAGAACTTGAAGTGAGCAATCGGCCAGCACGTATTTGTTTTATGTATTTTCGGTTGTTTCGATGCTTACACCATAATGGGTACAACAGCCTTTTTTAGTACAGCCTGTTTTTTCTCCCCTTCCATAATATACTATATGCCATATCGTTGAACAAATACACCAGGCAAGACTCACGTTGGTACATCAGGCAATAAGCAAAATGTGGTTCATTCTTGAAAGTCAAGTGTCACCACCGTGTCACTTGAAGTAGTGTAAAGTTCTATGTAATGCATATAGCGTGGCGAGTTTCGAGTATGTACTTCCCTTTACACGGAAAATCGACTTGCCATTTATTTGACAGTGCTGATATCCCCATTTGTGGAGCGACGTTCAGACACGTGTCGATACGTACTGTACATATACGGTAATGCAAGACCCCAAAAATGGCATGGGCCATAAATCAATAATGTTGTCGCTCACATTCTACGGCAGTGGCCATTGCCCAAGAAATTGGAATATCGATAATGCATTTGGATATTTGGTGCATTAAGAATTCTTTATGACCAGTGCAATCTTTTCGTGAATTGCATTTTTGATTCCATTCGCTTTTACTTGCTTATAAAATCTCGGGACATCTTCAGAGTAAGGACAAACTTGAAAGTGCTGCAACAGAGTTTAAGGAGAAGCTCTTAGCATCTTGCTCGGTTTTCAGAGTTATGGGGCCATTCAAAAAGAACGTCCCCGAAATTCCTTAAAAAATTCACCTTCCCATACCCTCTGTCCACATAGTCTGTTTTTCTCCTGCACTGTCAGCTCATATAGACGTCCTCAATTTTTTATTTTTTTTATTTTTTTGTGAAAAGAAGGGTGTCCTGCGAATTTTTTGAACACAAATTCAAAATATTTTCAAGGCCCTTACTATTAATTTCCAAGTACCCCTCTCGCTAACAACTCCACAATATTTTTTTCAAGATTTTTCTGGTTAACGGAAATTTCCTGATCACGAAGGGGAAAAAACTTGGTGTTTACCAAATATTTTAAGCTTAATTCCCAAAGAATTCAAATATGCTTGGGACCGGGGGGACATTTTTTCTGGTGTTCCTCCCCTCTTACACTGCCCTTTCATTCTCAATTAAACAGAAAAACTAAAAACTGAAAAATGCCATTATGGACATCAATAATGGTTTCCCCGTCCCCACATGGTGTCCACCTGCCAGCAGTCCCCCTATTCCATCTTGAGGACGTCCTTTTTGCATGATCCCTAAATTGAATTGGCGCCTGATCAGTTGAATTTGAGAACAGTGACCAACTGGCCAAGGTGTCATTAAGAAGTGGTTGAAGGATGTTCCATAAATGCACTTTACAGGAACAGGTACACTGAACATGCAATTTCTGTAATAAAATCGAAGTAAACCAGTCTTAATGCCTAGTTGAGCTTTCTTTAACTAGGTTTAATTTATTTAACATGTTCATCTGTGTTAATTATGAGAATAGTAATCTTTTTTTCTCAACTTTAACAGTTTCAAAGTGTTTAAGAGGTAGCATTAAAGTCTAAATGTTGAGTTGTCTCACTAATTGCTCAAACTTGCCTTCGTTCAGACGTGCTTAACGATAGGGGAATTGCCGAATTTCGATAATCGATACACACGTCAGACTAATTAGGACCCAAGGGATGGGCTTTAGACGATCCACGGAAGAGACAAATGTTTTTTTAACTGGCAGGAAATTACCACTAAATTGTCGTCAATGAAACCATTCCAGAAATCTAAAAAATTCTTCTTGAAATTGCGTATGCTAAGGCAGATAGTGACTAGGTAAATGTACAAAAAAAACAAATCAGAATCCACTCCATGTTTTTGCAAAAGTTAATGATTTCTTCGTTATTCTTTCAAATTTTCACCACAAATTTTATTTAATTTACTATGAACACCACCAGTAACAACAACACTGCACAGTTTGGATTATGGCTGACACAATCTGACACCTTCTTGACCTTGATTATGAATAACTGATTGACTATTAAAATAGTTTACCATTCTCGAAAAAATATGGCTTGTCTGTATTTCAATAAAAACTAACATTTATTATTATGCAAATCTGGAATTGCATGACTTCATTCTGCAATTTTAAATGGCGGTATTTTGCATTCATTACTTTTCTAACAACGTCCAGGAACCTGGCAAGTTCAAGATAAAAGTTAGTTTATATTTTTTGGAATCGCCCAATACATATATTCAGAAATGTTTAGTGCAATTCTTGCAAAATAAGGCAGGGAAGGCCACCAACAGAAACAATTAAACTTAGAAGAAAATCATAAATTTCAAAATTCATGAAGCAAACAAAACTGTTGAGATGCTTGAAGCAAAGCAGGTAGGCTTTAATGTTACGGAAGGGCAGTCCTGTCAAGGTTGAACATTAATTTATAAAATACGACAGTACAGAATATACAATATGTTATATGAGTAACCAAGCAGCCACCGCCGTCTAACAAATTAAATTCTACAAACTAAGTCCTCCAAGTCTTGATTATGGCAATTCTACGTTCTTGTGAAATATGTAATTTAATATTTTTGTACATTCAGGGTTTTAGCATACATATGGAGTGGAACCTCGGTTTACGAACACCAGTTGTTGTTTCGCTTCACGAACGATGCTTCAGTTCACGAACACATTTCACTGGACCACTAGCAAAAGGTCGGAGTTTCTACAATTGTTTTTCTAGTTCCAGCAGAACATATTTGTTACGGATAAGTATTACTAAATAAGAAAGATAAAAAATGGGTTATAATTTCCTAGGATTCAATTTAAAATTGATATTAGTTTACAAGGCTTACATTGCAAATATGGCAAAAGTTCTTTTCTTGTTTTATCCACGCCAATTGCAGATGCAATGGATGACAATCAATTGATGACGTCGATTTGAGACTTAGATCATGTAATTAACAACAGAGTATAGAGTATTATAATACAAATTTTCCTAATGGAAACAATGTTTGTTAAAGTAAATTTCTTAAAGAGAATCTGCAAAATTCACAGCAACATCTGCATGATGACACCACGTGGGTGTCTTTATTTCCAATAATGTTGGAAATCATGGATGTACTATAAATATTAAACTGCTTTCTTCTAATTGGACTGTTATATTTATTTCCATGTCTGTATTATTTTCACACATAAAGCCATAACATGTAAAAAAATGTATAGGACAAAGAAAGTATTATTTGGATTTACATTAAATACAATGGGGAAAACTGACTCGGGTCACGAACTTTTCGGTTCACGAACATGGTTAAGGAACGGATTAAGTTTGTAAACCGAAGTTCCACTGCATATACATATATGCTACATGCAATATCTTATTCCAATCAATTTTGGTGAGATGCACTTTATACTGTTCATGGAAACTGATGGGCAAAATGGAGACCATGAGCAATATCATAAGTCTTCACAAGATGAATCATATGATCAATATGTTTTTGGTCAAGTATCGCAGACAATGCACTTAACTATCTTAAGCATTTCAAAGTTATTAATTGCTAAAGCAGGATTAAGTCGAATGTGATGTGAAGTTTTATATTGTATATGGATGCGTTTCAACTACAAATTAAAAAAAAAAAGGAGACTGACTACATGAATCTTTACTATGACAGTTAACTATTTTTTTGTCAATTTTTCTTGTAGAGAGCAGACAGAGAAATACATTTGTCTAGTTATTCTTTATAGCATCCATTTCGTTTTGTTTTTTTGTTTTTTTTGTGTGCAATACTAGTACTTGCAAAAATCTAAGACAATCATTGCAATCATTGGCAATATTCTTCGTATGTCATCAGTACACATGCATTCATGCAGTGAAACCTTTCATCGATATCATCCCATAACATTTTATTTAATTAAAAAGGTGAATGATATTGGATCGCCATATATCAGTGGCAAATAGCAAGTGGACCTTAACCATAGAATAATCTGCGTGTGGAACGTAGACAACCTATAAATTGTGATATACTACATTTATTTAGCAAAAAAATGTAATTATACAGTTTGACCACTTAATTTTTTTTTTTTGAAACATTTTATTTATTTATTATAAAATTAAAATATAAATTTTTGAAGTAGTGTAGTTGTGAGTCGGCTCCCCTTTATATCCTAGCAACAAATATTTTGATAACATTTTTTGCCATTACAAAAAATTCAAAGCAAGAGCGAGTTTGAGGATAAGTTGAAATAGATGAATTAGTTTAAAATATTTTTCCATGTCTAAAAGCGTTTTTTTGGGCGTTTTAGTACTAGATTTGCGTGCAATGAAATTGGACTATCTGTAGGCAGATTAACCATCACGGTCTCCGATCCTCTTATGTGTTTTGCATACCAAGTAGGCATATAAAAGGACAGGACATGAGCAAATAAATGTACAAGGTATAAGATTACGAATATACCGGTTGTCCTCGGTAGGGGGCGCAACCCCAAAAAACAATGTGAGACCATCATTCTTGTGGCGTTAGGATCACAACTCGTTTTCTGATGCTGCAAACTGTCCGCTCATTATCATTTATATGATAGTTCATAAATTTCGATATGGTATGTATGGCTTCAGTGGTGGGCCTTAGGAACCCTGACATACCGACCTCCCTTAACTCGCATTTTTAACTAGCATATGTATGCATAAGAACAGCAATAATTATAAAAGTATACGTTTTTTATATATAAACCATGCATACTAGACATACGAATTTCATAAAAATATAAAATTTGAACTTTTGTTCGCATTTCATATTTTAAACCAAACTACACTGTGAGTCATAAAACAGTAGAACCCAATAAAGAAATCGCAACTTGGTGAAAAATGCTTCGATTTAAATGAAAATTGTCACTTGCATAGAATAATAGTGCAGGAGAAAATGAGTTATAAAATGTGCTCAAATTGTTCTCCGGCGGCTTTTACACAAGCCTGGAGTCTAACGTGCCATTCTTTGATTGATGAATAGATTATATGCTGGTCGAGTTCGATTCAAGTTTTCTTAATTCGTAGTTTCAGATCTTCGATATTATTAATCTTTGATTTGTAAACCTTTCCTGGAGAACACCCCAACATTTTGTAGTCCACTGGATTCAAGTCCGGATTGTTTGCCAAACAATCCGCACTTTCCGAGATTTATCGCATGTCCGGAAGAAGTTTTTTGTTCCTACACTATTGTTCTATATGGAAATGCCAAATTTCATTTAAATCGAAGCATTTTTCACGAAGTTGCGATTTTTTTTATTGGGTTCTACTGTTTTATGGCTCACAGTATAGTTATTTTCTTTAAATATTATAGGTTTGAAGTTTGGTTTATCTTGCTATAGGATATTGGGATTTTAACAGTAACTCCAACACGTTCAGCAAAAATAAATTTATTATTTTTAATATATCCTATACATTATATATCAGTATACAGGAAGGAGCTCAAAGTATCTGTCACATGTAGTTGTTTCATTATAAAGAATATATCATGAGGTCGAGTATGTTTTTAATAGAAATATACCTCGAAGAGGCTTATCAAATATTTAATGTTCCATTTGGTGTTCGGAGTTGTTATTAACCTTTATTTTTCCGAGCAGTGTTTATTTATCAAAATAATAACAATAGCAAATAAATAAAAAGCAGAATTGACTAAAAGTTTCTTCGTTTTTTGCTTCGTTTTTACTAAAGTATAGATTGCGTTCCAAAATAGCCTTTTCAGAAATTGCATTCCATATTTTTTTCAACACTGGTTTTCCTATTTCCCAAGCAACTGCTAAGAGCATTCAATCGACCCAATATTTTATTATAATCAAATATTTCACTGTCTGAATTTGCCGAGGGATCTTCGCTTTTCGAAACTGAACGATACATTTTTTATTTCACAAAAAAAAATTAAGCAAGAAAAATAATAAACTTGGAAAACTTCATATTTTTTCTTCTAAATTCAGAGAATAACATGGTTCCTTTGAATAAATTATTTTGGTAAATAACAGTTTCTTTTGGCGTAGAAATGAAGGTTTTTTGGGAACTTGAGAATGTTTGTGAAAATAAACAAACCATTCCTTGGAAATCATACGTAAATGCATGTATAATATAGTGCGTTGGATGGAGTTTTTCTGCTGTTGGTATAGTTTCGAAGGATATTTTTATGTCCGTCATGTTGGGTAACAATTCGTAAAAATTGTGTACACTAGTCCTCAATTCGAGGTGGGTGGACATTTTTACAGATGGGTGAAATTCTTAAGTGGCGGCTCTTTCGGATGAGAGTTTAAGCCCAGATCCTGTGTAGACCCTTGCTCTGTGTGTCAAGGGCCCCTCGAGAGGGGGTGGAGGTCCCCAATGTAGGCAATAATTCCAGGTTGTGATAAAGGCTCGTCCCCTGTCATTGATATGTATGTATAGTCATCGAGTTGCAGAAATAAGCCAACGTTGAAAATCAACAAACAAACAAACTGGTCCTCAGTTTGACGTATACGCTAGAATCTTGTGCTTACACAATTTTGATATAACAATAATCCAGTTAAGATTTTAAAAAATGGAATCGCCATAAAATATAAAACGTTTATTAGATATTCCACTCAGTAATATAGTTAATTTCACATGTTAATCTTGATCTTCGTCTATAACATTCAGTATTCTACATGTATAATTCCACATAACATTAATTTTTATCATCAAGTGGTAAATGTTTTTTTTTTTCAATTTTTTTTCAATTCAACTCAGTACCCTACAGTCAGCAAATACATTTGACTCTTACAGTATATATGTATATATATATATTTTCAGTTAAATTAAATACTAATTAATAATACATAATTTACACATACTATTAGTAAAAATGGCGGATTGCGTTTTTTTTTTTTTTTTTTTTTTTTATGTAATTTAACTAATCCCCATATTTTCATATGGACCATAGCTTCAATTCAGTTTTCATGTTATAAAACCAGATTCGTCCATAGGAACTGAACAATTCTGAGTACTTCTTTTTCTAATAAGTATTTGCACCCGCGCCCTATCGAAAACCAGGAACTTGTGACTTGGAGCACGATTCGCAATGGCGAGAAGGCGTTTAAGATCAATAGATGTGCAGCGAGGGAGCATTGCACGAAACTTAACTATTTTCTGATTTGGTTTGCAAAACTGTATTGACTGCTTAACAACTTAGGCGTAATGTTTTTTTCCCCCTTCCTTCTTCATAAATATTGGACAGACGTTTCATTGCTGATGCATCAAGCATCCCAGACCCTCCTGGGCTCTCATCAGGATTTAACCCCCGTTTAACTTTTTGATTTGATGGTGGCTTCCTGTACAACATACAGCAGTCAATTGGAAACCCTCTCATATAACCGTATACACACAAACAAGTACACCGACCTCTGGAGGTCAATTATTCCTGATGCTACACCGAGGTAATCCATGCTCCTCGAATCAATGCGCCATTATGAACATAAAATTCAAGCCATCGAGGAGATAAAATTTATACGCCGGGGATCCGCAAACCCCGCTCCCCTGACGCACCACAATGTGCGATTAGGGAGAAGCAGATCTCGATAACGAAATTTTCAGATCCTTGTTGTTATTTTCAGATTTTTTTCCCTCCGATATGGCCTGTCACTTTAAATCTTTTCCTTGCGGCTTCATCGCGGATCTTACAGTAAATAAATGCCAACGAATATCTGTTTTAAGTGTACAGGGAGGCCGTGCACGCTCCAAATTGTATCGCTCCGCACAAGCTCCTCCGCTACAGACTGACAAAACCCGATTCTTGGGCACTTCTGCCAGCTGGGCAATGCAGTTGAGCAGATGAACAGCTTGTTTGGGAACAAACTGTGCTGCACCAACTGCATGATTTTGCTACAGTAATACGGTAGATGCACAACATAAGATATAGGTTGCTGACATTTCGACTAAGTGTTTTGAACATTCACTTCTTATTTTTAATGCTGACTATTGAAATGAATTAAATCTAAAACATTGAATTGAGACATCTGATGTTTAGAAGTGCCAGATTATCGTTATTTTCAATTATTGGTATTAGCTGTTGAAGCTGTTCTTGAGATTGTTTTCGTTTTTTAAGATGGGATGGTTTTCTAAGCTGTTCTCAGTAATAAATTCCAATGTATTCCATGAGGATTCTTGTTTATGGAGGAAAAGTTCCTTGACTGCGCTTAACTTCTGGAGTACATTTCTGTTAGAGTGTAGTTGGCATGTAGTATAGGATACGTCTTATTTAAGCAGCAGATCTGTTTACTTCTATCACCGATTAAATTACTTTTAAGGTGTCAGTTGCTGTAACCGGAGGATGATATTATACAAGCCCTGAAAGCATCTTATCCAAAAAGCATTTAAATCTCTCGAGCAATATGGGTTCTTGTTATGGGCACTTGTTATAGTTGCATCCCTAGCCCAATGTTCAGAGGCTGCTCTGTGTTTCTATCTGTTGGTGTGTATTTTGCATGGAATTGCCATTTTTGCAAACTCCATTACTCTCGACCAATGTATATTTAATGGAGGGAAGGGAACAATACAAGTTTATTGCATCGAATCTAAATTTTAAAAGAGTGATTTAGAAACCCGGTTGAAGAAACGGGTAAAAAGTAAAAAGGCAAGCTGCAATCGGCAAGGGCCGTACATTCTGATTATGCTTTTTACATAATCCAATAAAATTAGTAGTCCAAGAGTGGAATTATGCCACAAATGTTGATCCTAGACTCGGGATCATTTGACGTTGAGTAATGAAGGTTGCTGGCATGGAATATTTTAACTTTTTAGTGCGTTCGTAGTCATTGGTCTACATTTTCATTAAATATGCGCGGAGATGGAAGCCTATGTGACACGCTAGAATTAACAGTGTATCACACTTGTGAGTAATACGATTTTAATATTTATTAAACACACATTAGACAATGAATGGAAAGAGTATCCAGGCTGAAGAGAAATTCAACAAACTATAAAGAAGTTCTTTTTTGACTAAGTTAGTTTTGAGTGCCTGCATGAATGGCGTCTCTGAAAACGTCCGATTGCCTGCAGAACTGAAACTTAAAGTTTGAAGTTAGCTTACAAATCTGCAAAATTAATGTTTAGCAAGGAAGCACGAATTTGAAGGTGACCAAGTATGAACTTGAACATTTTTTAAAGTCACCTTACGAATCATTTTATATTCCTTTAAGCTAATTTAATATAATTTTCCTTTATTTCTGTTATGTTATTGTATATAGCATATGGTGCACTTTAAAAGTTATTTTAAGAGTTTATATCCACAAATAAATACATTTTTTGATCAATTATATTTCTTGCTATATACACTGTATATGTCTATTGTTGATACATTTGAAAAAAGCATTGGGAACAAGGATATTGGTCGAGCATTTATGGAAGCAAATGTTTGTTGTCCATTTGTTGTATATTTTTGAAATGTAAACAATTAGTATGTACTTTCACTTGAATTTCTTTTTTATATATTTTTATAGATATCGTTATGTATACTATTGCAATACATTAGCGTATGGTGACATCATCAATATAATGTAGACGCTTGTATCAATCAGCAGCAGCAGACTGAGTCTACAAATATTGGTTGACATGAGACAATAGCCCACTTACAACTATAAAGCCATTATGTAATTTTTATAAAAAAAAAAAAAAAAAAAAAATTTTAAAACATACATAAATGGAAAACAGGTACGATTGCATTTCTGAAGAAACAAATGTAGGCTATATTTTAAAGAAGTACAGCGTATTGGGCATATTACTGACTGGCAGTATACAATAGTTACTAAATGTCAATATGTTACATATTGTTAGAATTGAATTTTTAAATTATTTTCCAAAATTTTAAATAAATGATAGACTTCTTGCAATCGGGTAAGCTGACACTGTCGAGTTGACCAGTTACTGAATAAAAGGGTGTATCAATAAAACCTTTTCAAAGATTTGTTGATTTGGGGATTCAGGCTGTTAATCATTGGTAAACCATTTGGTTGCCACGGTTCTTTAACAGAATCCCAAAAGATTCCTTGTCTCTGCTTTCATTTCACTGTCTGAGATGTAAAAATCAAAACTGTTGTAATTATGTTACACAACCCTTTTTTTTTGAGTGATTGCAGACTACCTGACAACTCTCGAATCTCTTCCAACATCGTATGAATCCGAGTTTCTGCATTTCATCTATCCACCCACGCGCCCTTAAAATGTGCCAGCGACAGTCACGTTATTTATTAAAACTTTCATTTGCATGTTGAGCATGCATCGAGACCCACTTTCAGCCTGGACCTTTTGATCTGGGCGGGAGATTAAAGAACAAATCCTTGACTTCAGCAGATGAGAGGCAACCTGCTGGAAAATCGAGAACAAAACCCTAGAAAAAAGAAAGAAAAAACAGACCTAGATAGTTTTTTTATGCGTAAAATATGCATTGCCCGCATCTCGCAACGTATGGGCGGATGGCGGACAAAAGAGCGCCAAAAAACAGGCAGGTGCTACAAAATAATGACCGTCCAAATCACGTTTCGGGCAAGGTGAGTATACCCCCCGAAGAGGTCCTTCTAAAGTGGGTCTTTGTTGCTGACCAGGTCCACCCTTGTGTGTAGAACGCTAATTATCGCGAGTAGAAACACGGTAATTCGGTTGAAGGTGGGACTCTTTAAATGCACACCTGCCGTCCTTGTCCAAGGGAACAAAAGCGCGTTCGCGTGGCACATTTGGGCACCCTTCAAGGGGCAAGACCATCCATCTCCATTGCATCTGTCCGTCTGCAGTCTTTAACTGGCTTTTGTTTAGCGAAATATTGCACAACAAGCCCATTCACCACACAATGGGTTTTCAAGATTTTCAAATGGTTCACCTTTTGTTTACTCGTCTTTAACTCTACTTATCACGCTTATTTGAGCACAAGGGGAACCTCTACCTACACCAAAACCTAGCAACAACAAAAAATAGAGCATAATAAATAGTACGTTTTTTGTGCACCATCTGCCTAAGAGAATGCATGCACCATATATCGACAGACTACCGGTTGGTTATTTTAGCTGACGTAATATTCTCATTAACGCTTTAATTAACTTGAATAAAAGACATCCTTAAACAGAGCTTAGACAATTAATGAATTTTTTTTTCAGTCTTGCAAAATCATTTCAGAAAATTGGGAGTTGTCTTTTATGGTACGGGGATCAATATTATTTTCTTGGAAAATTGTGCCGCACTGTTGTTCTTTTATGACAAGAGAAACAAAATGTGCTTACATGGTGAAACAATACTTTCTCTACTAAAATGAAATTGAGAGCAGTGTTATTGGTTGAAGACAGTTTATACAGTTAATTAGAGATCTGGACGACATTTTGTACTAATGCAACTGGTATTACAGTTGAACCTGTCTAAATGCATCCTGTGTAAATGAAGAACCTCTCTAAATGTATAAAATATGCCAGTCCCAACTTGGGACTCAAGTAAAAATGAATAAACCTCCCTAAAGTAATAATGAATAATTTTTATTGGCCCCAATGATTTTGTAAGTGAATATCAACAATGGAGCTGCAAAAAATCTCAAACTAAGATGAGGTTACCACTTAAATTTACACGTTCCTGGTTGGCATTTAACCACTCAACAAGGGCAGACTCCATAGGGGTGATCCATAAATTATGTCACACTTTTTTGCATCTTTTTAAACACCCCAACCCCTTTGTCACAATTGTCACAAATTTTACTACACCCCATCCATAATGATGTCACAACCCGTCGATTTCTCCTCCCCCCCATTATTTTTTAATAATTCTATATTCTTTTATAATTTTATCGGGAAGTCACTACATGCAGGACCCAAACCTTTTTTCCCGACTGCTATTCAAAATTTCAAATGTTAAAAAAATTTTACTGCATATTTTTTTCCGTTTGAAATAAATTTTGATTGTGTGATGTCACATTACCAAAGCAGCCCCCACCCGTTGTTCACAATTGTCACAAAAAACAAACAACACACCCGTGACCCACCCCCTAGGTGTGACATAATTTTTGAATGGCCCCATAGAATGTGCTGGTCCCGACTTTGGACCTGTCTAAAAGCATTTTTTTTACCGGTCCCAAGAGTATGCTTTTAGACAGGTTTTACAGTATTCCTGGTGGATTTAAGTGTATGTTAAATGTTAATTCACCCATAACAATCTAACAAAACAATTACCTGACTACATATACATATATGTATGTATATCTGCTGGTTGTAACTTGACCTATCCTATATTCCGCATTCTGGATGACTCATTGCAGCAATTGTGTTCTAACCAATACCAGCCTTGGCCGAATTCTTCAGTCACAAAGACGTGGGAGTGAATTCTGACTTACAGGAATTTTCCAACTTCATGATCGAGCAATTGAAAAATTATAAATCATGTGTTTGCAATAGCGTCAGTGTGTGAATAGTTAGTTGACATTAATTTAAAACCAGGGATGTGCAATGAGTTCAGACATACAGTTACAACTTATTATGTTTAACATAACATTTTTTACATTACCAACTTGCTCAATATATGAAACCCTAAATAAACCTTACCATTTCATCCAGCTTTTTTCATTAAAATTTTTAGTTCATTTTGGGACACAATTACTGCGTTTACATGAGCACTTAAAAGTACTTTGCTTCAATTGAGTCAGCCATGTAAACGCGTTTAAAGTACTTTGCTTT
>JAQGBW010000660.1:0-36496 GCA_034698625.1 Julus scanicus | reverse complement strand
GAACAATGGGAATGGATGCCGATTGGTCAAGAAATCATAGGGGATTTAATTACGGAAACAGAAGATTTTTGTTGGTGAAGGAATTGATTGAGGGAACAACACTGGAAACAGGCAAGAGTTTAGGGATAAGAGAGTCTGGGAAGAGGGAATTAAGATTATATTTGAGGAAGGAAAGGTTGGAAGAAGCGTGACGCAACTGAAGTCCGTTTAATGGAGTGATTTAGAGAAGGGTGACGAGTGCTATAAATAAACTCAGAAATTAATGAGTGTAAATTAGGGGTTATGGTCACGGCCTTCCATTGTTTTTCCGCTTAATTTCTCCATCGCTAATTACTCGGACTTGGGCGTGGTCATAATTAAAGCGAAACGAAAAAAAAGGAAAGGGAAGGGGGACGGGGGGGAAGGATGAATAGGTGCGATTCGATAAACAAAAACAATCGTTAATCGGCGAAGCGCACTTTTAGCTAAGGCGCAACCGAACCAAGATGATCAAAGCGTCAATTAAAAGAGAGAAAAAAAACCCAAAAAAATCGCCAATTAAATTATTATCATTAACGTTTTTATTACGTCGCGAGGGGGAGCTTGGGAACTCGATAAGAAAAGTGCAGACGAGCACTTTCATTATTTAGACGACACTAAGCAAGCCCTAACAACTACACAATACTCCGAGTCATAAAAAAGTAGAACCCAATACAAAAAAATCACAACTTCGTGAAAAACGCTTCGATTTGAATGAAATTTGGCACTTACACAGAACAATAGTGTAGGAATAAAAATAAATTATAAAATGTGCTCAAAATGTTCTACGGGGGCCTTTACAGGAATTAATTTTCTTGAACCCAGTGTTAAGATCGATGGAAAATAATACAGGGATGAACTTGTGACCAAAAAAAACTTCTTCTGGACATTTCACACAAATCTCGGATTTTTTCCATTTTTCAACAATACCGTCCTCGAGAAACAGTCGAACTGCTGCAGCCACAGTTCATCGACCCCAACCACTGGCCACCAAACAGTCCGGACTCGAATCCGGTGGACTACAAAATTTGGGAAGTTCTCCAGGAAAAGGTTTACAAATCGAGGATTAATAATATCGAAAACTCGAAACTACGAATTAAGAAAACTTGGATCGAACTCGACCGGCGTATATAACAGATTCGTCAATCAAAGAATGGCGCGTTAGACTCCGGGTTTGTGTAAAAGCCACCGGCGAAAACATTTTAAGCACATTGTATAATTCATTTTTGTTCCTACACTTTTGTTCTGTGTAAGTGCCAAACTTCATTTAAATCGAAGCATTTTTCACGAAGTTGTGATTTTTTATTGGGTTCTACTTTTTTATGACTCAGAGTAGTGTAGTGGACTTGACATTGGGCCTTGAAAATATAATTCCCCACTCCATACCATAAGCACCCCTAATAACTCCTCTAAGTATATGCAACCCGAAAACCACTTGAGAACTTGCCTAAATATAAGCGAGACTTGTTTTTGTTCCAGCAATGACATTACCAACTCGAAAAATGCGGATATGAAAAGTGCAAGCGCTGGAATTAAAATTGTGAAAAATCGTGAAAAATCAATCAAAAATGGCGGCGTAACAATGGCGGTCACGTTCCCACAATGCAGCAGCATTGTTAGCGCGTTGACAGGAGTGGTCGGCATGTCCGATCGAACATGCGTTAACCCAGATGCATTGTCATGAGCGCAGATTGGCGTGACCAGGACTAGTCGAGAGAGAGAGGGGGAATTGGCACGACCAGCGCGTTATGCAAATCACGACTAATCTGCTCGACATATCAATCCGCGCGCGTAGGTGGCGCTCGTTAACTTAGCATTTGCAACGTGTAAGCGAAGGCCCCACAAAGCGTACCGAAAAATCGAATTTAGGGCGTTGATTTCTTGGCTTGACCCAGTCATCATGGGTGTCAAACTGACTGTCTCGGACAGTGGGACACAGCGAAGATAAAGAAAAATTGGGAACAATTACAAGAACCCCAGTATTTGAATTTCTGGTTATGTAGGATTTAGAGAACTATGGTTTCTTGAATCCAGGAACAGAGCATTGGAAGTTTAGAATGGAATGGGAATTATAGGTTTAGGACATGTCACTCGGTGTATTTAAAACAGCTAATATCTGTATCTTACAATGGTGTGTAATAAACATAACATCAGCTGCCAACGAGGCCACGCCCCTATTTCTACGATTTGGAACGCAACATTCTTGACTTGTCCCCGTCATCATGGGTGTCAAACTGACCGCCTCGACCCCCAGAATCTCATAATAGCAGTTATGTCCCCACCGGATCAACGGGACTCTCCAAAAGGCCAGGAACTCCGATTCCGCGCCTTGCCATCCATGACGTCACACGATGCAAGTAGCCAATGGCGATATAGCCGCTGGTCGTCAGTCGTCAAAATTCGAGGAATGCCCGAACAATGCCAAAATTAGCACACAAACGAGCCTATTAGCATGCTAAGCGCAGTTGCTTTTAGTCATTCAGAACGACCAACGACGAGGAAGTTTTAGAGAATGAGAGAGAGAGAGGTGTATTGACACTGACCATTGTGTAGAGAGAGGGAAAGCGAAGGCTGACCACTGTGTCCCGTGCCTGCACTGCATGTCAAGTGCATTTTTTGCACATGAAAAACGCACGGTATTGTTTGGGAAGGTCACTAAATTCCATTGAAAAGGGCGGAAGTGGCGCTGGGGAGGAAGCACCCGCCCACATTTGCATGGCAGACGTGTGCGTGCTACTTAATACACATAGTCCATTATCAGTAGCGTCGGGGGCAACAAACTAAGCTACAAGTCACCCGGACTTTAGAACACTTCCTCCCACGTGTTCAAAACCAGACATGTATTTCAAATGTTATTGCATGGAACGCACAGAAACGTGTTCTCATGTTGCGATGTGCTGGAAATACTAACATGCTTTCACTTAAAGTACGATGGAACGACACTATGACTTAAAAAATGGGTTTTCAAGAAGAGGGAACATGATCAGAACACAATACACCGAACATGTACTTCCGTTCACTATTTACATGTTCTCATGTTGCGATGTGTTGCAAATGAAATACTATAGTAGGCTTACAAGGAGTTAGATGGAACGACACTAAGGCTTAAAAAGGGGGTTTTAAGAAATGGGAACATGATCAGAACACAATACATAGAACATGTACTTCCACTCGATATTTACATGTTCTCATGTTGTGATGTGTTGCAAATGAAAAACTATAGTAGGCTTACAAGGAGTTAGATGGAACGACACTAAGGCTTAAAAAGGGAGTTTTAAGAAATGGGAACATGATCAGAACACAATACACAGAACATGTACTTCCACTCGCCATTTACATGTTCTCATTTGGAATACAATGCTTATGTTGGTCATATTTTGTCATGTTCTCACACTCCCAAATACGTAAAATGTTGCACACGTACTCTGACAACAATTTGGTTGCCCGAACACACATTTACGTTGTGTTTTGTATTCGGCGAACAATTTTACAAATGTGGACCCGGCCTAAGATTCTGCAAGTTTAGTCTTATAAGAGATTTAACATGTCTGCTCGCCTACCAAAAAATAAAATAGCATGTATCTTAAACTGAAAGACCTCTCAGTCAATTAGGCAAGAATGTTGAAGCGTGCCTGAAGCTCAAATGGCAAAAAAAAAAAAAAATTGGCTGTGAAAACGAAATTTAAACAAAAGTAGTGATTGATGACGAGGGCGCTGGGAAAAGTCAAACACACAAAACGAGACGAAAAATGCGCCGAACATCAATTAACGATAAAAAAACAAGTAGATATTTCCAGGTTTCGATCCGTGTACTTCCCATTGCATTTGGCATTGATGAATGCTCGCAGCGCCACTCAGGGGTTGACGGGGGGTCTAGCTAAGGGTAAACTTTTTGGGAGAGACCGGGGGTCAGGAGGTCATTAGAAACAACGAGCGCCTGGCATTTTACTTTTCCTCAAAATGTGTTTTCAAACAACGAGTGGATTCCGGTTAATCGGACCAAGATGTCGTTTAAAAGGGACAAGAAACCTGTAGAAAATTCAAAATTCTAAAAGAAGAATTTAAAGATATCGACATTAATGTTGTCGTATCGCTTCGATATGAAAAAACAACTTCAACTACGGTGGACATGTAGTGTGGATATAGTGTGGACATGTAGTCAGAAAGGCCCATACTCCACCAGGGGGTGTTGAGACAGACAAAAGCCAATTAAAACGCCTAAAATTCAGGCAAACACACAATACACGCGTGCTAACACCTCTTGTCTACCATCAGGGATCAACATTGTTGATATTGCAATAGTGGAGTACTTTCTGAATGGTGTTCAACTCGCAGTCGTTGATATTGTCAAGTATCTATTAACAAAAAAACTCTCTTGGAATCACTATTTCACAAAAATTGTTGGTGCAGCGAATCAACGCCTTAAGATTCATTCGACGCGTATTTCGAGAATGAGCCGAAAATGTAGCGGAAACTGTCTACGCAACTCTGGTTCGCCCTATGTTGGAATATTGCGCTCCTATTTGGAACCCTCAAAGGATGGTTCATATTCAGGACATAAGAGACCCTCCAGCATAAGGCAGGAAGATTTGTTAAGGGCGATTCCCAACATTCCGCGAGTGTGACAGAAATGCTCCACTCTTTAAATTGGGACACATTAAGGTCCAGCCGCGAAAAAGTTATCTATGAGGTTATTCAAACGTTTTAATCTTTCTCGTAATTAAAATATTTTAACGCTTAAGGACCACTCTAGGAGTATTGACATAATCACTCAAATCCTTTGACCGAGCTTCATGCCCCAAGACGGATGCTTACTATTGGTCCTTCTTTTTGCTTGCGATTTGACGATGGAATAGCCTTCCTGACGAAAGTCCAGATTTAGTAAAAATTCAATTTAACAATGATGTCTAAGTCGCTACTGACTTAAGGGAGCATTCTACTGAAATGATTATGTATGACCTTCTCCCCTACCCCTATACCATACGGCATTTATTTGCAGACTGTAGGGTTCTGAGTTGAATTGGACTGAACATATGCTAAATTTGGCAAAAATCAGTTTCGCACGCATGCGCACCTTCAACCCCCCTCCGAAAGTTGGCGTTTCCGGCTGAGGCTCCAGCGTCGAGGACTGCACCAGTAAAAGGGGTGCAGTTAACAGTCCACATCCAGCCGTATATAATAATGTATTTTTGGACAAAGGTCGTCGTGTCCACTTCCGACTTTATATGCGAACAAAAACATCCGAGGTTCGTTGCACGTGCTTTTTCAGAAGCCGTTATGAGCCCCCGAGGGTCGCCCCTCGATGCACCGAGTGTCAACGCGTAATGACAGGGTCCGCCATCTTGATGCTCCTGGACACCCTAATCATAGTCCTCGCGTTCAGTTCGGTTCGGCGAAAATTTGCAACAAAAGCCGGAAATCCTATTTTTTAGGGGGTTCAAGGGGGCGGGGCGAGGGGCCGCGGGGGAACGAAAAGTTTGCGGAAATGCGAGGAAAGGGGAAAAGGAGGGGCGTGGACGTTGGGGGTCAAGGGGCAGAGAGAAAGTGAACGACATGGCACGCATATTATACGTTATTCCTGCTTTTAAGCGGCCATTAATTGAGTCGGGGGACGTCGGCCTAAACCGCGTTCTTCCTAACTACCAGTTTTGGGGGGAAAACGTTTTTCCTCTAACCAACAATTTAGACAAAACGCAAATTTCCTGGAAATCTGAATCGTATTAAAAACAGACTATGAAAAGAAAACGTTCCATGGGATGTGATTTCATTTTTAAAACAAATTTGCCACCGTCCACGCGCATGGCGGAAATAAGTGTTTCACTTCGGTTTCATCGCGGGTGGGATCCAAACAAGATCCAGAAAATACACCGACTTATTTAATACACGGTTCAAAAAACTACTTTACACCATTTTTCTCACGTAAATATTACATTTGTAAGACATAAAGAGAAGAAAAGAAAAACTCACTAATTCAGCAACAAAAAAACATGATTCAATTATTTACAGGATAGCCAAAAAAAACCTTTTTCATAAATTCGTAACTTTTTTGTTTTTTATTCAAAGTAAACCCAATATGTATATGTATGTATGTGAACAAATAATAAATTTATCAATTAATTGTGAATGAATAACTTGATAACTATATCTGTAATGCTATTAATTTTGGATAGTAGTTTTTTTTTTAAATCGTGCAAAAATAGAGTTGGATTGCTAAATAAGTGGGGCAGAAACTCGAAACTAGGTCAAACTAGGACCAGGTGAGTGGCGTGGGTTTGCATATACACCAAAAACAACCATAATTGGAAAATACTATTACAATAGTATGAGGTGATGTACGATTACAATTAAAAAATTGCCAGTATTGACTTTTGTTCTTGTAAAGTTGAATAAACGAATAATTTTACTTACTACTACATTTACGTTCTATGCATAATAAATGTGTCTAAAGCGTTGATTTAGTCAAATATTAATCATTTGAAACCTCGCCATTTCCTTTGGTAACCTACATTTTTGTTATAGAAATGAACATAAAAATGTAGTTGTGCAATTTATTTCCCATCAAGAAAAACATTCGTTCCGCTTACACAAATTTATTTAAATGGCCATTCAAAAAGGATGTCCTCAAGAAAGAGGGGGGGATGTGGGGTTTGCTGGCATGTGGACAGGGGGAGGTGAGGGGGAGCTATTATGGACGTCCACCAATGATGGTAATTTTCAGTTTTTGGATTTTCTGTTTAAGTTTTATAGGTCAGTCAATGGGATAATGGACACCAGAAGAAAAATATTCCCCAGTGCCAAATGTACTTGGATTTTAAAACCTCGGGAATTATGCCTAAATTTGTGTTAAACACCAATTTTATGCTGGAATTTCTCATCGAGGTCAGGAAATTTTCGTTAATTACAAAAATCTGGAAAAATGTCATGGAATTGGTAGAGAGGCGGGTGCTTGAAAATTTATAGGATAAGTCTTTGTATGTTCCAAAAATTTTCTGGACACCCTACTTCTCAAAGAAATGAAGGACGTCTATGAGGAGGAGGGGGATAAAATAAGAGCATCTTTCAAAGGTTTTAACCATTGTCTTAAACGGTTCGTTAACGGAATATTAAAAAGCAAGTGTGCTCACCGAGGGGTCAAAGGTCAACAGAAACCACAACATTAATAACGACATTCGCGTGCACGTGCATGCCAATTACGTAAACGTTGCTCACGACTGACGTCACCCACGGAATGTAATAGGGAAGACGTCATCACCATTAGTGCACAATCATGTTTATTTGGTGGGATTTTATCCTTAAGATCCCATCTATTTTTCCTTTTTCTTCTGGGCGCCCACAAGTTTCAACAAATGGTCACCTAAACCAATCTGTTAACGTTTAGTTAAACATTGGATTTACTCTGTAAATGCATGATGGGAGGAAAATCAACTGGCAACTAGTATATGTAATACCTATACACGAGGGTGATATTGAATCTTGTACATATATGACAAAGATTGTTGAATTTCCTGCAATCGCAAAACTTCCCGAATCTGTATTTGACAAAACCAAATGAAGCTTACATATGACAAAACTTCTTGAATCTACATATGCCAAAGATGGTTAAATCCTGCAATCACAACACTTCCAGAATCTATATTTGACAAAACCAGTTGAATCTTACATAAGTCAAAACCTACTGAATGTTGCATATGACAAAATTTCCCGAACTTACATACGTGACAAAATCTACTGAATCTTGCATTGACAACACTTTCTGAATGTACACATGACAAAATCAGTTGAAGCTAACATATGACAAAAACTGCTGACTCTTGCAATGACAAACTTCCTGAATCTTAAATATGACAAAACCTGCAGGTTGTTATATGCAATGACAAAACTTCCTGAATCTTGCATATATGACAAAACCTGCTGCATTTGAAAAATATTGCTAAATCTTTCATGACAAAACTTGCTGAATCTTGCATATGTGGCAAAACCTCGTGAATCTTGCAATGACAAACTTCCTGAATCCACACATGACAAAACCTTGCAAATTCTGCGAGACAGCACCTCTTGAGAAAGAGGCAACCAATGGCGATGCCCAAGAAGCGGAGGTTCGATCTTTTTGTTTTTGCAGTAAAACCTTAAAGTAGGATTAGGATGAAAACCGCACATTATTCGCAGCAAATGACGTAACCCATTTCGTTTGACATTGACGATGCGTGGCAACAACGAAAACGTGCTCAAAAACGGCGAAAGTTTGCAGTTGGACCACCCAAAAAGCTCAAAAGCCTTTTATGCTGACGGTTGATGGCGTCAACGAAATAACTGCGGCCAAAAGCCGAAGGGGGGCGGCGGTTGCATTTTATACGCAAAAAGGAAAACTTCCTCCAAAATACTTTGGCGTTTTATCGAAGACTTTTTTTTTCTTCCTGAAAACTCTCTCGCATCCAATGTCCACCTCCAAATCAAGTTATGAATTCCTCGCACACTTCCAGACTTCTCTTCAAAATACCAACAAAGAAGAGGACGTTTATCCAACTCATTTGCATAACAATGCCCGCATTTTTTGGTTATTAAAAAAGTTCGCCGACTTAGTGAATAGAACGCGACCCAATACTTTGTGCGAGTCCTGTCTGGTGCGGTTAAACGGAGAGTGGCACATAGTATGGTCGCCGTCACGCTCGTCTATACAATGGCGTTCTATAGTAAGGACCACAGGATGTTAAACAAAGGAAATGACAGGAGGATGAGATGGACAGGGAAAGGCACATGGAGCACGGAGAAAGTAACAAAGGATGTCCTAGGTTGATGAAGAAGGATCACAGGATGTGGCACCAAAAATTAGGATGATAAACGAAGTAATGAGTCTAGGTCCTCTATAGGATACACGGAGGAGTGCGGGAGAAAAATATAGCATACAGGAAAGAGGACATGGTGCACAGGAAGACAAAGAAATAAGCAAGGAGGAAACAGGAAGGTGTACGAAAATGAAGAATGGTGTAAAAACAGAAAGGAATACAGAATGGAGGAAGGATGATGTACAGGAGAGAGGAATTCAAAATGGGGGAGGGAGGATTGTGTAAAGGAGAAAGGAATAAGCATGGAGGAATGAGAAGGATGAAAAGATGAGAGGAAAAGGGGAAAGGATGATTGTGTACAGGAGGAAGGAAATAAGCACGGGGGAAGGAGAGAGGAATTCAGAATTGGGGAGGAAGATTGTTTACAGGAGAGAGAAATTCAGAATGGGGGAGGGAGGATGTTCTACTGGAGAGAGGAATTCAGAATGGGGGAAGGAAGATGTTGTACAGGAGAGAGGAATACAGTATGGGGAAAGGATGATTGTGTACAGGCGGAAGGAAATAAGCATGGGGAAAGAGAAGGATATACAAGAGAGGAATTCAGAATTTGGGGGAGGAAGATGGTTTACAGGAGAGAGAAATTCAGAATGGGGGAGGGAGGATGTTCTACAGGAGAGAGGAATTCAGAATGGGGGAAGGAAGATGTTGTACAGGAGAGAGGAATTCAGAATGGGGGAAGGAGGATAGTTACAAGAAAAAAAAGGAATACAGTATGGGGGAAGGATGATTGTGTTCAGGAAAAAGGAATTGAGCAGGGGAAAGGGGAAGTGGGCGGGAAGGTGGATGGTGCACAGGAGAAAGTTACACAGGGTGTTACAGAAGAGATGCACCACAAGCAAAAAAAGGACAATTGGGATGGTAGGCGAGAGCCGAGAATAAAGGATATTTAACATGTTAGAAAGGAGAAGAAGGACAAGAAAGAAGAATGCCCCACCCCAATCTCCAAAGGAATTGAAAACAAAAGGACAACGGAGAACGAGCCAACAAAAAAAGCAGGAGAAACCAGCCATCAACAAATCAACGCCAAGGCCCGGAGCTCCTCAAGATGGCGGTCGCTCCGCAAGAGGTCAAAAGGCGAAATCTGGTTCAAAAAACAATATTTTGAAAAAAAAAAAAAAAAAGCTGAGAACAAAAGCGCATTGAAAAATCATCGAGGAGCATTGAGACGTCACGTGACGTTGGGCCCCTGATTTCGTGCGGGGGTTCCGTCAGCACCCCGATGGTGATGATCTCACCGGCTGGCGTTCATTATGTCGAAGATTTTTCTCTCGCCTTGACCCACATTATCGCGATTCTTTTCGAGAGAGTTTAGGGGGGCAAAAAACAAAAAGCGCCCCTCGCAGGCCCGTGGAACCAATCAGAGGGGGGAGCAGCAACAGGTGGAAGGCGACGCCATATTGGGAGGACAACACGCACAAAATGGGTCATTCAAAAAGGACGCGAGTAAGTTAGATGCGTTAATCCTCGTGTATTTCGTATTCCTACATCTCCCCAACGGCATGGTCTCTGGTACAAAAGAGGGCGGCCATGTTGGAAATGCCATGCCAAAGTCTCGCTGCCCAGTGGCGTAAGAAGGGGTGTGTGGGCCGCACAGGGTGCCATCCCTAAGGGGGTGACAAAATGACTGTCCTAGGAGTGGTCTGGTTACGTTGTGATCGATGAGGGGGGAGGGAGGAAACAAGAAAATTTCTACAACGGAGTGGGAGTGGTCATGAACACAAAGCTTGGGTGTGGATAGATCGATTTTTGCCAAAATCCTTTTTGAACGGCCCCTTGTACAACAACAACAAGCCCAAAAAAAAAAGCTCCCGCACGGGGGCTCGTACATAAGCTGCGAGGGATCAAGGTGAGCTGAAAAGCGGGGGCGCAGCGGCTTATACGCGACGGGCGTAATAGCGCTAACCTTGCTGTGACTAATTTGGCTTAGTAATAATAACATAATCGCTTTAATAAACCTCCTAGAATGGCATGCGTTACGCGCACTTACGAATTTCAAATGCGGGAAAGCGAGGAAAGCAATGCCATTGCTTTTGGCCCACGCCACAATCACGCGTTGCACCAAAACTAATCACAACTGCACCACCGATTTTCGTGCAACCGTGTATAGATCGCTCTCCTGCTGAAAAAAACAATAGTTCTGTTGTTTTCTATTGGTATCAATAGAAAATTTCTATTGGTTTTATTGGTTTCAATTGTTTTCTATTGTTCAGTCAATAGAAGTCAATACATGAACCATAGAAAACAATTAAAACCAATAAAGTGTCCAAATAACAATAGAAACCAATAGAAATCTTTATTGGTTTCTTCACCAGGGTCAATGCTTAAATGCTTACGGTATCAATAAGCTCCACAATGACGTCACTGTTGCATCAACGTGGTTTCATCAGTGACGTCATTCATCACCACTGACTCCCCGTTTCATCTTTTTTATGTTCATTTCTTTCAACTTATCCTTTCATTTAGGATGGTCACGTTTTTGTTCTTTGACGTCATTAATGATGAGTGGTTGTACCAAACTCTTGATAAAGGGTGTATTTACGCGTCCGTTGCATGTCAAAAGTGGGGAATTGTGTTTAAAATTCTGACCACAACATTCGACAAAAACACAACTGTTATTTAGAACATGTAAACGTCTAAAACGGAACATATCCTTAATATATACCATGTAAACACACATTAGTTTTGTGGGGAATAAACATTTAGGAAAAAAAAAAAAAAAAAAAAACACATAAGTTTTGGCAGAACACCTATAAAAGTGGGTTTGCATGCGGTGGCGCCATCTACGGAGCCCCCCATAACGTCCCGCGGCGTTTTGCGCCCCCTGGTGACCCGGAGCGCCGCTTCGATGAGCAGCGAACAGGATGCAGAAGAAGCGGCTCTTTATGGCGTCGTCACGCGCGTAATGGCGTCACGTTTTGCGACTAATGAGCCGCGGGCGACTTGGAGCGCCGTAGTGGGCAGTGCAATTTATGTGGCCCATCGAGTGTGAAATTTGTGATGAAAATGTAACCACACGACTATTTTCCCCCTTTTTCTTCTTTTTACCCTTCTCTCCCACCATTTTGGACATGGGGAAGAGGCGTGTCTCAGCATTTATAGCAATTCGCCACTTGGACAAATCAATTGTGAAAGCAAGGGGGCGTGGTCATGGACGATAGGGGAGGAAGTCATGTTGCTTCTGCGCACAACACTCGAATTAAACAACAATTAAACTTATTTGGAAAAAAAATACAATAGTTCACAAAAGATTTCCAAATTCATAACAGCAATTCCGACCTTCTTCCATCATCCCAATGTATATCCTTTCTCCCATTTTTCTCACCGATTTCATTTCATCCCACTTCCGCCATCATCCTTCCAATTCCCTTTCTCCCATCATCCCTAATCATTCTTTTCCTCCATCATCTGTCTTATTCCCTTTTCCTTATCAGCTCACTCCACCCATTGCTTTTCTCGTGTTACCCCACAAACTTATTTTTCCCAATCTCTTTCCTTTTCCCCCAACATCCTCCCCGGATACTTATCCCCCAGCAACCCACCCATTCCTTTTCTTGAGTTACCCCACCTCTCCTTTCTCCCAATCTCTTCCCTTTCCTCCATCATCCTCTCCCCCGATACTTCTCCCCCTCCCCTTCCCGCCAAGCGACTCATCCTCCTTTCCATTCCCTTTACCCCAGCAACTCACCCATTCCTTTTCTCGTATCACCCCACTCTCACATTACACCCAATCTTTTTTTCTTCTCCCCATCAGTCCTTCCATTCACTTCCCCCCATGACCCCACCCTCAGATTTCTCCCAAACTTTCCCCCCCTTTATCATCTCAATCACGCCCCCAATCATTATCCCCTTACCACACAAATATCCCATGACCCTCCTGTTGGCACATTATTCCCAGTGGCCCATTCACCCCATCATCCCTAATTTTATTCCTCCTCCTCCTCCATCCCCACCCTAAACTGAAGCGCACACACGCAACCAGTGGATTCCCTGGGAAGCGAACCCACTTCTCAAAATTGGCGAGTCTATCACCAAATACAATCTTTCTTCGGTTCCCTCTAAACAGCATTGGTAATTAGGCCCACCCGTTCGTTACCCCCTCCCCCAAAACCATTACCCTTTTTTTTCTTTTTTTTTCGCCAATTTCAACACCCTTGAAAATTTCGTGGCAACTAGAACAATGAAGCGTTTGTTTCGGAGCAACATTTCAACACGGTAGGGCATTGTTTTCACTCTGAAAATTTTTCGCAGAAACGAAACTTTTTTGGAGAAGGGGTGTTTCTTAACTACCCCCCACTCTCCCTTCTCCAGCCTCGACAATCGCCGAATTTAGTTCCGGTTTTGGTGATTGAACTTTTAGCGTTAATTTACCCCCCAAACATTTCCGCTCTTCTGTGGAGACCTCGTTACCAGCTAATGGACCCGAGTTAAACGATTTCACGCGATACAAACTTTACCCCTCTTTTTTTAAAAAGGGGATTCTTAAACCCCCCCATTGGCAAAATTTCTCATATTCGAAATCTGGTTTCGACCACACGCAAAAAATCCATAAGAAATTTCACCGTTCGTGGTGGATTACAGTTTTAGAAATCTTAGAGAAACCATTGTCTGCTTTTTATAAGAAACAGAAATTCTGGACCCACTTTCGAGAAATTATATAATATCGAGAGGGCTCGCAACTTTTAAAATATCCATTTGGACAACTTGAACAGTCCAGTCGAAGATGACGTCACCGTGCGCGACCACGTGATATGACACTACAAAATGCGTGCCCCATTGATGACGTCACTCTGTCACGACTCTGGATTGTCTTCAGAATATGTGACCCTAAGAGGACAGTACATGAGAAAAGAGGTTTATCCCAGATGATCGGCTTACGTGCCGATTGCAAACAAATTGAAAAAAATAGCTTTTTTTGGATTAATTCCATGACCAATGTTGACCTAGGTGGGTTCATTCGAGTTATGCAACTTCCGGGATTGTCCAATTGCATTACATTTCAATTTGTGCCGTGCCATCAGATTGGAATAAATTGTCCATCGTGCAGTCTACCTTCGAAATCAAAGTCAATGACCATAGTTCGCCTTTCACCCCTTGCGTTTCACAAATTTAAATATTTGAAAACGGACACGCCCCCAGCGACACCTGGTAGCGGAGATGTAGGAGTATCCCATCTTCATACAGTTCAGCTAATATAGACACACTTGTTCCCTACAAACATTCTACTTATTTCCAGCTAGTAGATGGATTAAACGAGAGGGTTAAAAGAAGTAGGGTGTCCAGCAATTTTTTTTGGAAAATACAAAACACATCCTATAAATTTCCAAGCACCTGCCATTTTTACACATTATTCTGATGGATCCAAATTTCCTGACCTCGAAGGGAAATTCCAGCAAAAAATTGGTGTTTAACCCATACCCGACTTTCATGAAGTTTTAAATATCAAAGTACATTTGGGACTGAAGGCTCCCACACACTGTCACGTTTTCGTTAAGTTAAGTCAACTTAGTGGAGTAGTGACGTCACAACTCCACTAAGTTGACTTAACTTAACGAAAACGTGACAGTGTGTGGGAGCCTTAAGCCCACATTTCTTCCGGTGTCCATTTCCCATTTCACTGACCTTAAAAACTCAATTAAACAGAAATATAAAAAACAGAAAAATACCATCAGTAGTGGACGTCCATAATGGCTTCCCCTCCCTCCCCCTGTCTACAAGCCAGTAGACATCACCCCCCTCCCCCCTTAGGACGTCCTTTTTGAATAGCCCTTAACTGAAGGGCCGACATTTTGAAGTGTCCAACAAATCAGCCCACGTGACAATGATTTGCATCAGTTTGTCTTTTTAAAAACGACGAATGTACGTGTTTATTAATAAGTGAGATTCCGTAATTAGCCGGTTCATTCTCCCTGTTAATTTCCCCCCGCAGTAATCAATCACCGGGCCGAAAGTGGTTTCAAAATCCCATAGTCCAGCCAGCAGCTTCCACGATTGATCCTTTTTGCCGGGGTGAATGGCTTGGCCTGGGGGCCGTGCGCCCGCCGCCAGGGGTCACTGTCACCCCCGCGGCGCGTGCGTCTCCGTCCCACCCAGACGCGTTGCGGTCGAAGGTCGGGGTCGAGGATCGCCCTTTCACCTTTCCCTCTCACATCCGGCTCCCCAACCCCTTTGGAGTCCAATTCCTCGTACTTGCCACTGCACCATCTTCCTCGTTCATCCCCTTAACTGCAGTAAACCACGAAACAAGCTCGTTATGCAAATTTTTGTTCCTGCCGCGGAACAAAATAACGATACTAAAGATGGCCAACAACTTTTTTTTTCTTTTCTTTCTTTCCTTCGATGGCAAAAAATGTTGCCCAAAAATACGTTCTTAACACGAATGTAGTAAGATTGAAAAAAATTAAATGGCACCTGATTTATGCTTATTATTGGAGGTTGAAAATCGGATATTCCTTTTTCGCTATTTTTATTCCCGTTACACGAATCTAGGGTCCCAGACGGTCAGTTAGACACCCCGCACGGCCGGGTTAGGTCGAAGGTCACGAGGGCTATTCCACCGCATCCAACTTAGGCGTAGGTCAGTGACGCCGAGACGGTTGTCCAAGTCGCTTCCGGCACCCCCCCTCGCGTTTCCTCGATTAGGTTCCGATAAAAATCTTCATCAAAAACGAGTTTAATTTGCCTTAATTAACGCTCATTAAAAACGCTTCTCGATTGCCGAGGAAACATTTTTTTTTTTTTTTTTTGGGAAACATTGTTCCCGCAGCTTTATTAATTGGGGGAGGTTGGGCTAAGGAGTAATGACTGCGTTCTCTTGACCAATGTCCATCCCGGAGATTAAAGCGCCCTCATGGGGCGATTTCAGGGCCAGCCAAGCGACACGAGCAAACAACTTTCGGCGAGTACGCCCTTAGGTTAGAAAACTAATCTGCGCAGATTAAAACCAGAAAAACAAAAAGGTCGACGCCGAAATTTAAAAACAGAAGAAAAAAAAACGCCTCTGCAACAGATCATGTCGGTGTTACGACATGTCACGTTTTCGAGGTGTCGGTTACATGAAACGTACGCGTATATACCGGCCTCCAAAAGGTCACTGACCCCTGTCTGAAGAACACCATGGATCAAATATTTCACAGGAATCAGACTCGCGAGAAAACCAGACAAATCTACGAGATGTTTCGAGAACACCATGAGGCTCCACGAGATTTGTCAAATACGCCATGAAGCTCCAGAAAATACGAAGAGAACATCATGAAACTCCATCAAATTTCTCGACAATACCAGACAAATCCACGAGAAGTTACGAGTACGCCATGAAACTCCATGAGATTTTTCGAGAACGCCAGACAAATCCACGAGATTTCTCGAGAACACCATGAAACTAAACGATATTTGTCTAAAATACCATAAGCTCCACATGATTTCTCGAGAACATCATGAAACTAAACGACATTTGTCGAGAATACCATAAAACTCCATGACATTTTTCGATAACAGCAAAGAAATCCACGAGAACACCATAAAACTAAACGAGATATGAAGAGAACACCATAAAACTAAACGAGATATGACGAGAACACCATGGACCTATACGGGATTTGTCGGGAACACTAAAGCTCCACGAGATTTGTCGAGAACCCCATGAAACTAAACGACATTATAGTCTAGAACACCATGAAGCTCCAGTTTTTCGACAACATCATGATACTAAACGAGATTTTCGAGAACACCATGAAACTAAACCAGAAAAACTCCATGAAAAACTATTTGTCTAGAACACCATGAAGCTCCACGAGAATTAATCGAGAACGCCATGAAATTCCAAGGGGTTTGGGAAGAAGACAATGTTGCTATTTTGCAAGATTTTATCGAGGGTAAAGAAGTTGTAAATTTTGAAAAAAAATTCATGAAAGTGATTATTTTCTAGAAAACAGATTGCCAAAGTTGTTCTAAAAAAGCCAGAAACTCCTAATATTTCCTCTAACAAAACCCGTGAACCCAATGCAACCCTGCAGGTTCATTTTTGCCGGAAACCGCAAGAGGTGAAAGGGCACGGTCGCCCCTGCCTCCTCCGCGCGACCTTGGGGCAAGGTGGCCCGCTACGATAATTGGCACCCCTCCGGAGCTACGGGGGTCAAAGGTCGCGACCGGGATTTTTGGTTTTTTTCTGGGGGAAGAAGAAGAAGAAAAAGGCTCACCTTTCCCTAAATCGGTGCAACGCGAGTCGGGGGCTGCGGTTTCCGTGGGGAGCCTCGTGGTCATTGACCCCCGCTTCGGACCGAAAACGTTGAAATTGGGGGCGGCGGGTTGCGATCCCCTCCGCACCCCGCCTTCGCAGGAGTCTCGTTTTATTTCCCTTTTCGTCTCGTGACCTTCAGCGAAAATGAAAAACGGTGGCCCACACGTCCTGCTTCCTTCCACTTTCGCACACTCGTGTTTGACCCAGGGGTCGCGGGCCTTAACACCCTCACCCCCGCTTGCACCAGGTTCCGTTAGCTCTCATCCACCAAACCTCTGAATATCACAACCTCAAGTGGTGTACAGTGGAACCTCGATTTACGAACACCACATGTTTCGGTTTACGTACTACGTTAATCCAATTTACGAACGGGACAAAATCCTATGTGCTACCAAAAAAAATGCTAAGTTTTAGTGAATATGGCGTTAAGAATAATTACAAACGTATTAATGTTGATTTAAAAAAGGAAATTATAGCTAAACATTAAAGTTGTGATTTACATTGATTGCAATGGGAAAAATTGATTCCAATTACGAACAGGGTCAGGGTCATGGAATGAATTAAGTTCGTAAATCGAGGTTCCACTGTATATAACACGAATTTCAAGCCTAATTCCAAACTTTTCCAAAATACATTTCCCAAATTTTCAAGGCCACTGGTCACATTTTTTTCAGGATATGTTTCCTGCAGCGTTCCAAGTGCCTAATGTTCCATCACCTGAACCTTGTCGGCGCAACGACGTTTTTTTTTAATTCGCCATTAATTGGGTTTTTGATGAAGAAAATAATTAGCACAACCCCTTTTTCCCCCCGACACCACAGACTTAATTACGCAACAACGCCGTCCGAGTTAATGACCCCTTTTAAGCCGGGGATAAACAATCGTTAGCTCCGAAAATACGCGGCACATTTTCCGGGACTGACCTTCGCTTTTCCGCGTCAGCCTTGACGTGACCAGGACCGGGGGCTTCTTAATTAATCCGGCGCGCGGGGGCCATTGCCCAGTGTCCATCTTCATATTTAAAAGTGCATGGACCCCCTGCGAAGTCGGCACTGGGTAATCAATGGTGGCGCCCCTGGGGGTGAACACACTCACGCATAAAAAAAGGCAATTAACCAAATTAGAATTAATTGGACCGAGTAGTCTGTGCTAATCTTAATCCCAGATTAAGCTGCTAATTGTCGATTAAGCCAAATGTGCGTTTGGGTGGATGGGACCACCGTTAATAAGCCAAAACGGTCATCGCGGAAGTGAGAGAGTTCCATAAAGGTGCATTCAGCGGAATGATGAATTGATGGCTGAGTTTGGGAACAAAGGCGAAGGTGGCTCCCTCCTCGTCCGGTCACAATGCGGAAATTGCGAGATCTCGTGTCAGCCATCTTGAATGGCGAGACTAATTGGAGATAAATTGACAATCGGGAGTATATATACTGCGGCTGAAAGCGTAGCCCCCTTAATCCCCTTATTTATATACTTCGTTTAAGGTCGAGGGGATAAGGGGGGTGGGGAGGGGGCACCACACCAGGGGGACGCAAAAAAACAACAACGTCAACTGGTTGACACCGGGAGTTATGACCTGCTTACAAATAGCTAAGGGTGTGAAAACATTATAGCGAAAATAAATATTTGCGTGATTCCCACAGGAATCATCCGCACTTATTGTACTCGCTGAACATGTTTTTGATGCATGTTTTTTCATTCAATTAGTTGTCAACTCTTCTTTCAAGATCCCTTGCCAACTCTTTGCCCAAGATCCCTTGCCAACTCTTCTTCCAAGATTCCTTGCCAACTCTTTGCCCAAGATCCCTTGCCAACTTTTCTTCCAAGATTCCTTGCCAACTCTTTGCCCAAGATCACTTGCCAACTTTTCTTCCAAGATTCCTTGCCAACTCTTTGCCCAAGATCCCATGTCAACTCTTCGTCTAAGATTCCTTGCCAACTTTTTGTCCAAGATCCCTTGCCAACTTTTTGTCCAAGATCCCTTGCCAACTCTTCTTCCAAGATTCCTTGTCAACTCTTCTTCCTAGATCCCTTGCCAACTCTTCTTCCAAGATTCCTTGCCAACTCTTTGCCCAAGATCCCTTGCCAACTTTTCTTCCAAGATTCCTTGCCAACTCTTTGCCCAAGATCCCATGTCAACTCGTCGTCTAAGATTCCTTGCCAACTTTTTGTCCAAGATTCCTTGTCAACTCTTCGCCCAAGATCCCTTGCCAACTTTTCTTCCAAGATTCCTTGCCAACTCTTTGCCCAAGATTCCTTGTCAACTCTTCGCCCAAGATTCCTTGCCAACTCTTTTTCTAAGCAGCCTCCAAGATTCCTTGTCAACTTTTCTTCCATGATTCCTCGTCACCTCGTCGTCCAAGATTCCTCGTGTGCATGGCGGCAATCAGAGCGATGAATCCACTCATCTCCACTCGCGTTTGGCCTCCAGCGGCGTTCCATCTCAGTTGCCAGATACCGCGACTAGATGGCGCTCCCACTCACCTTCCCTTCAAAGCCCCTTATCTCCCTTCCCAAGCAGCCGATTTCGATGGGATTTGTTACGCGCAACCCTCTCTTTGGTGGAACTTTGCGTTTTTCTCTATTCGAGACCACTTTTATCGGGTATTTTTTTTCTCCACTTGTAGAATGTTTATGATCATGTTTACCGTACATTGCCCACTCGCTCCATCGTTCGCAGTTATAACAACATCGCATATATCACCTTCTCTTTTCCCTTAACCCTAAAAAAACCGAGGCATTTTTGCATTCGCACAATACAATATGTATCATTTTTTAAACTAAAAAAAAAAAAGAATCCCCAAAAAGCCTTAGCTCCTTGTGCACGGATGCGTTATTGCATTGTTTTGGAGAGCAAGCCCTCTGGCGGAAGTGGCAATTAAAATGAGGGCATTTTCGAGGGGATTTCAAGCGGTTCGCAAAGTGTCAACAATAACACTAATTAATCGAGGGAGCCGTGAAATTTGGGTTGACCTTTTTGCTTATCTCGTTCCACTCAGCCAAGAAAAAACAAGGACAACAAAAGGGGTGAAGGGGTGAAAGTGGAACGCACACAAAAAGCCATAAGGGACTCTCACAAGTTCGTTAGCCTGAGTGAGGAACCTATAGGGGGCGTTGCGAGGGCAAGAAGAATCTTTCCCCCGCCCAAACGTCTAATTTATGACAGGAAGAAAAAGTCAACGCAAAAAACATAGCAAAAAACAACGCAAAAAACAATGCAAGTGGAACACGTGGGGGGGAAGGGTGACCACGTGATGACCTACGACCCTCTTATCGGAAGCGCCAGACCGTATAGGTCAAGGCGAAGTCCCGATAACGAATGACAGGATAAGAGTCTCAACAGAATCACAATAATGTCAACATAGAGATTAAGCCAGAACCAGATTGATTCCAGATCTGCAACAAGGATCCCAGCAACAGAAATCAAAACCGGATGTGATCATATATGTAGGATTCCCTAAAGTCCACCACGGGATCTTATTGACATGCTTCAGTGCCAAAATGAACAACAGAGTCTGATTAGAAAGAGTCTCAACAGGATCACAACAAGGTCAACATTCGGGATCCCAAGAGCAGCATTTAGCTATTCACGACAGAATCTTGTAGATTTGATTCATTCCAGATTCACCAGAATTCCAACCAAAGTAAGAATCTCAACAGGATCACGACTAAGTCAACATAGAGGATCCCCTCACGATGTTATCGAGCAGATTGATTCCAGATTTGCAACAAGGATCCAGGATCTCAAGGGGATCTCATGATGTAATCGAATTGACTGAACCCAAAATTCCAGCAAGGATTCCAAGAGCAGTATTTAGCTATTCACGACAGAATCTTATCGATTTGATTCATTCCAGATTCACCAGAATCCCAACCAAATTAACCTTTCAAGGAATATGAATTGTGATTTTACAACCCATAATCTCTCATCCTCACACATACATTATATAACTCCCTCATTATCAGTGTTTCTGAGAGGTTTTCCAATTCGTACACATCTACACACAGACGAGAAAAAATAAGCCTCGCCCCGGTAATTGTGGTGTCTCAAGATGGCGGCTTCGTTGGGGAAAAAAAACCTCGTTCGATGGTGCAAAAAGGTGGGGGTAAAAGCACAGAAACACGAAATCATTGGGGGGAAGCAACGACTGACTCGATTTCATCATTTTTTTACCATCATTTTCGCCATTTTTTACGCATTCTTCTCCAGTTTAAAATTTCCAATTTATCATGTAGGCAGCATAGCGGAAAATTAAAACGACCATGAATTTGAACCTGGCTGCGTTTTGCGTATCTGGGGCTCCAACAAAGCGGAAAACAGAGAAAAAAGAGAGACGCAGCCATGCATTTTGTTCAAATTGTGCGAGTTTGCCTAATTTCCATTAAAAACCAAACTTTTTATTTATTTTACTTTTTTTTTTTCTATTTGTGAACCCTCAAATTTTCCATAGTGGACTGCAGACAATTTAATGGCATTCATTAAATAAGGACAATTATGGGAAAAAACCTTTCTCGAAATAACACTGACATATTTTTTTGGAGGGGGGGATAAAGGTGAACGATTTCATTTTCCCTTCTTTACTTTTCTTCTCCCACTCTATGCATGAAAGCCCCTTTTCTCGACATGTCATTTTCAATTAACATCCCATGATCCAATTAATTTCGTAGCAAATTTTCATCCCACATTTTCTTGTTTCTTCCCACATACTATGAGGGTTCTCGATATAACGTTGTATGAGGCTAAAACGTTTTAGGGGCCATTCAAAAAGGACGTCCTCGAGAGGAAAGGGTCTGCTGGCATGTGGACACCAAGTGGACAGGGGGAGAAGGGGGTAAGCCATTAGGGACGTCTGCTAATGATGATATTTCTAAGTTTTTAGATTTTATGTTCAATGGAGTTTTAAAAGGTCTTTTGCATTAGTGTTTATTCCCCACTAGGGGGAAAGCGCCGCTATTTGATACAGCGCAGAGTTTTAAAAGGTCAGTGAAAGGGAAAACGGACACCGGAAAAATTGTGTCCCCAGTCCCAAATGCACTTAAATTTTAAAAATGTCAGGAAAGTCGGAAATTATGCATAAATTTGTGTTAAACACCAATTTGATTCTGAAATTTCAGGAAATTTTCGTTAATCTGAGAAATCTTGAAAAGATGTCGTGGAATTGGTAGTGAGACGGGTGCTTGGATAATCATAGGATGGGCCTTTGTATTTTCCAACACATTTTCTGGACACCATACTATTAAAAAATAATTAAGGACGTCAATGAGTGGAAGGGGGGTGGAGGTTATGGTAAAATGGACACACTATGTGGACAGGAGATGGGGGGAGGGGTTATGTTCCAACATATTTACTGGACACCCTACTATTAAAAAATCATTAAGGACGTCTATGAGGGGGTGGGGGCTCTTTTTAAAATGGACACCATGTGGACAGTGGGTAGGGGAGGGTCAATTTTTGAATGAATTTCGTGGACGAACACTATAAGATAAGCAGTTGTGTAATATTTATTCCTTATGCCCGATTTAAACATTCAAATATTTAATTTGTATACAATTTAGTAAATATAAAATCACGTGTTATTATTGCATCTTTGTATATTTCAAATTCAAAAACTTCGCGGTGGTTTGTCACAGTTTTCCGTATCTAGCAAAAAATTACTTTCTATTTTCAATACAATGCATGTCGAGAAGTAATTATATGTGTTGGCCAAGAATCAATTTGTATGCCTAACTTCCCCTATACATTAAAACTTGAAAAGATGGCGGCATCGTTTTCTATAAGTAGCTTAACTTTTGTATATAAAATAATTCAAAACTTATGCAATGATGGATTGCGACATCCATCTTGTAACACCATTGGCAACCAAAAGTATATTGACTTTTCGTAATTGGAGGTCAAAAAAAAAACATTGCATTAGTTCTATAAAAAAATGAGGAAATAGTATTTTCAGAATGTCAGCCATTTTTGAACACCAGGAAAAAAACAAGCCTTCAAAGAGATGAAAATCGCCATGTTTGACCAACGAGGGGTAAAAAACTATGGGTATGTGACATGCCCAAAAACCCCCTCTCCCAAAAAAAAAGCCTGGGAAAGGTTCGCTTTAACATCATATAAAAAAAGAATTTTCAAAGTGCAAATTTTGACAACATTTTTATCCCCCTCATCTTTTTATAAAATTATAATCGCGAAAAACAACCAGCAATTTCTGAGAGACATTAAAAGGTCATTTTTTTTTCTTGGAAAGAGGGGTGTGGGGGATAAGTTGAGGAGTAGGGCCCCATAACGGATATGCACCCCACGAAATTTACGAGTCGCAGCTATGAGATGTGTATGAAATATAGCTGTTGTACCCCCACCGAAAAAAAAAAGGAATTAAAAAGGTCCTTCACTCCAGGGGGGGAGGGCGGGGTAAAGGTCAGTTCTGGAACCCCCTGCCTCCACTTCCCATAATACATTTCGATACGTGATTGAAATTTACGATCACTTTCGCTATCATCTTGCGCTATCACCCAACCAACCGGCTTCATTTCCAAACCAAAACGAAGGGTTTTCATTACCCGAAACACCCTCCACTTTAGGCTTCTGCTATCTTGATTTATAACCTAACTTTAAGAACAAAAACAGGGGGTATCTCAGGGTGGGGATCTGTGTTAACCCTCTTAACGACTTCGTCTCCCCCCATCGCTGATTTTCTTTTGGACATCCGCACATTTCTGCATGAAAAATTGACTACAAAAACTCAATCTCGGTCGCCATCTTGGAGCATCGAGAGGCTATTATGCAACAACCTTCTCCAGGTGCATCCAACGCGAGGAGGTCGCCATCTTTAATCACCATTTACTTAAATAACAGCCTGCAAACCACTACAAGCCGTTTAGCTCCTCTACAAACAAAATGGCCGCTTCTGGAGCAGAAGGGCGCGGCCATATTGGAAATCCAAAAAAGATGGATGTATACCTCAATAAGGACAATTGGCAAAGAGCACATACGGTTTATAATTGTGGTCGCCATCTTGAAACACCATTCACAAAAACAGCAGTAGAAAAAACAGCCTGAAACACACTGCAAATCTTTTAGCGCCACTATAAACAAAATGGCCGCTTCTGGAGCAGAAGAGCGCGGCCATATTGGATATACCTCAATAAGGACATGTGACATAATGATGGCCGCCATCTTGAAACTGCTACTTAACAAAGGATGGTGATGGGGTATTTTTATGCTGACTGTAGAGGGTACTAATTAGATTTGAATCTAGTGAAGGCTGCCATCTTGGAATATTGTTTTCGGACCCAGACCTCATACTAAGTCGAATTGGAACACATGGGTACTAGAACACAGGTTGTCACCATAAACCAGTGTCCCAAATTACCGGAATTGTGAAAAAAAACTCTTTGTCTAGTAATAATATCATACATGAAACCAGATTTGAAAAAAAAAAACTCCACCGGAAGTGCGAATCCCTCGTGGTTCGTCAACAGAAGGTGCTGTTGTCCGCGTTATGGGCAAATTCAAGTAAAATTGGACAATTTTTTGTTGTGTGTGAGGGGGGGTTGAGATGGTTGACAACGTGGGTAATAAAAATTCAAAACGAATGAACTTGTCACAGAGAAAACAGCGTGTCACCGGGGTCAATGGCAAAGTGAAGGGGTTTTGTGGTTCACTTTATGCTTCACTGAAAATTGCACTAAAAATACGGGAGGATAAAAAACGACATAGAAATTTATGGAAAAAACACGAGAGCAGAGAGTTGTCTTCGCTTTTTATGGAGTGGACATGCGATTAAACTAGTTTTCGGAGTCGTTTGCCCGCATTTCGGAGAGGCGAAAGCGCCATAAACTCGGAAAAATCCCAGCGTTCGTTCGCTTCTACACGAGGAAATATTTGGGGGAAAAAATGGGAAAAATGCAACATTTCTCGTGTGGGAGTCCCCAATTCTATCAGAGCCGACTTTTACAAACCATCTGACCTGGACATATTAAAATTCTACACGCCACGGTCGTTCTTTTCAAACATCCGGGTCAAAAATGGCCGACCACCCAACATGGCCGACCATAAAAGCTGCTGACATCAACTTAATGTACCCCTTTAACGAGGTGCAAATAATCGGGTATTCCCACTCAATTCCTAGGGTGTTAAAACCTTTGCAAAATTGTCCACAAAAATGTATCGAAACAAGTCATGACTCGTTTTGACTCAAGAATTTCAAGAACAATCTTGGGGCCGATCAAAAAAGACGTCCTCGAGAGGGGGGTGGTCTAGCTGCTGGCATGTGGACAGGGGAGGGGTGATGGTATTTTTCGGTTTTTGGATTTTTTGTTTAATTAAATTTTAAAAGTCAGTGAAAGGGGAAATGGACACCGGAAGAATGTGTCGCTAGTCCCAAGCGTACTTCAATTTTTAAAACCTCGGGAAAGTCGGGATTTATGCCTAACTTTGTATTAAACACCAATTTTATGCTGGAATTTCCCTTCGAAGTCAGGAAATTTCTGTTAATCAGAAAAATCTGGAAAAATGTCGTAAAATTGTCCAACAAATTTTTAGGACACCCTACGTCCATGAGGGAAAAGGAGGGGTCAATGTTTGAAGAGATTTCTGGAACGTCCTTTATTGGTTATTAAAATCACATCAAAATGTAGAGAAAATATGGCAAAAACATGTACCTAAACATGGCCAAAATTCGATCAAAAATACACAACCAAAATGATGGAGCAGCGCCCCTGGTGGCGAATGCTGCTGCACATTTGCTACTAAGGCGGGGGGATAAAACTTACCCCCTGTAATCATCCTCGCATTACTTCGCTCCGTCTCAATGACCCCGTGTTTTTTAATTGGCATAATTTTCGCGTTTGAAATTACCCCCAACAATTTTTTTACCCCCCGAAACCGAACGATGAAAACATTTCGAAAACAGGGGTTTTGTAGCCGACGCCCGGGGTCCTAGGGGTGATCCGGGTTTTTAGACATGAAATATTCCGAAGACTGCTGGGGTCAATGGGGTTCGCTGAATATGAAATGGATATTTTTACCCCCAGCACATCCCCCCGCCAGGTAGCAGAACAAAGGATGGAAACCCCCCTCAAATTCGGTGGTCACTTTTTCAAAAGTTAAGCCAACTTGACAGATCCAAGGGAGCATTTGTAAGGTGGATGCGGGGATCAAAGGGCAAGGGGACGCTAGAATTCCTTCACTATACCCATGCAAATCTCTCGAAAGCCATATTTTTTGCCCAAAAACTTGGCTGAAATAGAAAACACCTCAAGTCCTACTCTATCTATATACCACAGTCCTGATTTGTGAGGTATTCAAAGCTGCCTATTGATACTACTTGGGGGCCATTCAAAAAGAACGTCCCCGAAATTCCTTCAAAAATTGACACCCCCCTTACACCATGTTGTAACATGGTGTCTATTTTAGCCCAACCACGCTTGAGGACGTGCACAATGGCTACCCCTTCCCTCCCCCTGTCCGCATGCCAGCAGACCCCACACCTCCTCTTGAGAACGTGCTTTTTTAATGGCCCCTCCCTCCCCAGTAAACATGCCAGAAGACCCAACTCCCACCCCTCTCGAGGACGTCCTTTTTGAATGCCCCCCTTCCCCTGTCCACATGCCATAAGACCCCCACCCCCTCTTTTTGAAGTCCTTTTTTATTGGCCCCTTGTAAAGATGTGACCTAAGAGTTCAGGCCCAAAAACATAACGTCTTTGACACAATTGCCAACGTACTTCATAACATGTATGTTATGTTTTTCTGAATATTTTGAGAAAACTGAGGTCATTTTTTCCCCAATGTCGCAAGTATTCAATTAAAATTCCATCGCTATCCAGTGAAGTCTTATTTGAGAAAAATCGACCTAATTTCTTTGAACTAAAAGTGTGAGTGTGAACTGAGTACTCCGGACAAGCAAGAGTTTTCTCCGAGTGCTACTGTTTGTACGTCTCACTTTCACTTCCCTAATTTCTGCCTATTTATTGTTATTGTACTCTCAACGCTTCCTTATTGCGCAATTAGTTGGTGTTTTTTTATTTCAAAAAACGGCTTATTGTTTCGGCTTTTTTTGTTTTTTTAAACACGCTTTTAACCCAAATAGGAGCACAACGCGCCCCGTTTAATATCCTTAAGTTTCCGAGAAATTCGTCCCAACGCCACAACAATGAACTTTAATTATTGTTGCATAATCGCCTTTTTGTCTCCGTTGTACCAACTAACAGCCGTTAATGACTTCCTCCACCCTCAACGCGTCCACTGGTCATGCAGCATCGCCCAATTCACTGGACTACCTTATACACAAATTAACTTTTTCACCCCTTTTATATATTTCAAAATAATAAATAAGGGAACGATGTGGGAAAAAAAAAACGAAATTAATGAAGCGACGTTTTGAGTTATTTCCTCGTAAACCAGCGTAATAGAAAATAAAAACCGAAACAGTTTTTTTTAAAACCAAAAACAATAACAAAATTTGCGCATTGCTGAGCGTAAAGTGCTAAACTATATAAAATTAGACACCTCAGTTCCGCACTTTCCATACAGTAGAATCAATTGTCGTTCATAAACGGTGTATAATGTGAACAAATTAATATAATAGTAGTAGTAATATTATATAATAATCATACGTGTGATAATATAGTTATGTAGCTATGTACAGGGTGGCCAAAAAAGAAGGAATATGGATCGTCGTATATATGAAAACATATATACACTATACATACGACAAATTAAGCACTGCTCTGACGTTATCACGTGGCTTCCCATTTCCATCAAAACGTTTAATTATATACGTTCTTTCCTCAATATTTAAGGTTTTTCCTCGTTCCTACACCATTTCAATCCTAAAATTAAACAAACTCGACCACAGCAGCAAAGAAACTGAGTTTGTAACGTTTCATCATGGATGGGGAGGAGAGATAGCTTGCACAGACAAGATCCCAGTGCACTCGAGGCTGATCTCATGCTCAAGTATGATTTTGTTGTTGTTGCAATTCAGTTGTTTTTTCCTCGTTTCGTCAGAGCAGAACAAACAACTCGCTATAGATTTACGCAAACAGCTGATGGCCGTAACATGCAGCGACCTCATTTTCGTCCGATACAAGTGTATACAGAATAATAAAAAAAGCAACCAACATCAACAAATACAACGTACAATAAAACTACAGAAAACGACATTCGTCATTGTTGCAATTTCGTCATTTAGAAAAATCTGCGTGACTGACGAAGAAGATGGCAATTTTTTTGTATGCGTCTCCGTGAGTAACGTGATTATTATTTATTTAGAAATAAATAAAAACTAACCCGAATTGCACGAAACGAGCAACAAAACTAAACGGCCTTTCAACGAACGCAGAGTTTATAACTGTCTCGTCAAACAAATATAATTGAGAAATAAACAAAAAAAAACCCACAGACTTATAATAAAAACAATGCCGGAAACGAGGCTAACGGCGGTTTAAACCACCATTAACGATTGCATTGACCCACAAAAAGATTATATTTGTCATCGCCGCGTCATTAAAGCTAAAAACGGCGTTTAACTTTAATTATTCCTAATGAGCAACAATTGCTGGTTTTAATGCCTACCTTAGAAAAGCGTGGTGCCCTTTGAACCCCCACAGAAGCGCTTATTAAACAAGTATTGTTGTCGTTTCTTTGCGGTAGATGGCGCAACCTGTGTAGTACATCTGTAAAAAAATGAAAATTTCAATAAAATCAAAATGGTGTTCAACGGAGAACACGACGAGACCATATACATCTGCCCTAGTTGGGGTCAAAACTGGGCCATATTCAGTATACGCAACGAAATATGTTATATGTTTGAAAAAAGTAACGCATTCCAGGTCATTATGAAATATGTCTCTTCAGGAATTGTGGGGCAAACGATTTCCGAGGAAAAAGGAATGGATACTCGTGCGTGCCTCGTGAAGACAGGAGGCACGAGGCACTTGCCTGCATGCTGCCCTATTTACAAGAGGCATGCGTCACTCCATGTCTATGCACGTGGCACTGCATGCTGCTGAGCCTGGAAATATGAGGCCATCCCATTATGCCTCATGTCCACAATTAAGCAATAATTAAGACAACGCCATTAAATAAACATGCATGCGTCGTCCTGTGCATGCAAGATAATAAGCATTCAATACGAGGACTGCATGCCTCTTGTCCATCAAGACCAAGACACTATACCATGCACATGAAGAGGATGCATCAGTCCGTAACAACTGAGCCTACAAATAAGAGGCATGCATCATTCCGGACACTCCATGCCTCTTGTCCATCAAGACCAAGACACAGACAGCCACTACCAGTGTTGGGCAGTAATTGAGTACATTAAATAATCTGAGTAACGAGTAACAGAGACTGAGCAGTGAGTAAAAAAGTATAACCTGAGTATAAACATACTCAAAACTTAAAAGTACATTGTACTCGATTGCACATGTGCTCACAAAGAGTGAGTATAAATGTAATTGAGTATTACAGTAATCGGAAGTTATGATTACAAATGTAATTGAGTATGTTGGGTATATTTGAGTATAACGTGTAGAATACTGCTGAGAACAAAAGTAATTGAACACAAATATACTCAAACATACGAGTACAATGCACTCGATTACAAATTTACAACAGGTGATTATAAATGTCGTTGAGTATTAATGTAATCGAGTATTGGGAAGTAATTGAGTACATTGCATGAATTTGAGTGACGACTAACAGTAGGTACTGACTAAAAAGTATAATCTGAGTAAAAAAGACGAATTGCTGTACCAAACAGTGGTACAGGTCGTAAGTCAAAGAGCCTCCAAATACGAGGCATGCATCATTCCTAAAACTCCATGCCTCTTATCCATCAAGACCAAGACAGTCACTACCAGAAACCTGAAGAGGCATGCGTCAGTCGATGCAGCAGTGTATAACAGCTGAGCCTCCAAGTACGAGGCATGCGTCAAAAGCCACTATTGAACATCTCTCAATGCCTTTACCATTGTTGGTACAGCCAGGTAATCATTGGGAAAATTAAGAGATATTCAGTGTTCCAGAAACTTATGCAAGAAAATTAGAGTATATAGGTAGAATCATAGAGGCATGGATCAACAGAAGAGGCAAGGGAAACTAACCCACCTAAAACTCGACTGACCCGATTAGCCAATCCCGAGATGTTAATCGGCGGGGACCCAGATTCCCGCCGCCAAAAAAAAAAAAAAACCCACGATCAACGACGGCAATCTCCGATTAAAACCGGCGCTTGTGGGTCCCTATCGAGTGCTAGGATCTCCGCAAAGCCAGAAAATGCAATCAGATTTGGAGCAACGTGTTGCACCAGCTTGCCCTGATTTCCATAAACTGGACAGGCGCACATTTGCTGCCCTTTGCTTATACGGTTGATTAATAAACTCGATAACGTTGTAAAACAATTTTTCCATTTTGTTGTTGTGTGTGTGAGTGCGACTATTTATGTAGCTGATTTCGTAGGCCGTGACCTTCTTCTGCGCTTAAAAATCGAAATTGGGCAAACCGGCCAATGCCCGTTTTAATAAGAACCTCTTAATAAATATTATCTTTTTTTTGGTCGGTTGAATTCGTATTTCTCCTTTTGGTTAAGGTCAAAGGGTGCGGCGAGTTTACGACACTCAAAACTGTTTTTCTTCCTCCTTACATTATTACCCTGTTTTGAAAATCAAATCATTCACTTTGCATAACTTTGAAATACTCAATTTTCTCGTGAATTTCTGGTTGTCAGTGACTTTCCAACCCTAAATTCTTTTTATGGTATTTAGCGACGAGTTCCTTCTTGTGAATAACAGAAATTTAATGGCTTTTCCTACAAATAAAATACTACAATGTATTTCGGGAATTTGGTCCGTTATAGGGTGTTGCCATTACATAATGTAAATTCTGAATGAGATTCAACTCTCTGTCGTTAATATTGTGAAGTATCTGGGGGTTTATATTAACAAAAATCGCTCTTGGAATCACCATTTCACAAAAATTGTTAATAAAATTATGTTTTTCTATTCTAGTATAGTTGTAATTGTCTTCATTACAGGTATACGAGTATAACAAATGGCTTCAAGATGGACGCCCGGGGTCAGGTTACACATGATTTGCATACATTTGTATATTAACCCATTTCTGTTTGTTAAACAATAACTTCTATCAACAGTTTATGAGATTACGTTCCTGGATGTCAAAATTTCATTTTTCCACCAAGCAAGCTTACCTTTCAAATTCAAATTTTCAAAATTGCCGCAAACGACAAGAAAGACTCCCCGCACGAGCCGTGATCAACGACGATATGAAAATTCCGACAGGGGGCAGCAGCGTCCGATAACAAGATGGCGCCAGGCGGAACTACGCGAAAATCCTATGGAATAGCAAAACAAAAAGCGCTTTTTACTGCCTAAAAACTGTTAAAATTATTATTCTATTCGACATATTAATTTTCTTCTATCCCGTTTATATCTAGATCAATTTGTGCTGTTTTATGACGCCCGCTTTAGCTAGTCGAGTGATAGCCAATAGCGTTATAAGAGCCACCCTGAAATATACCTTTGAATGTGCCACTCTACAAACAGCTTATTTCCAGGGTAGCCCATTAATAACAGTAAAAATGAACAGCCAATGGTATCTAGCGTGCCACTCTACGCTCATTTATGAATAGGGTCGCCCATTAATAAGTCTTTCGTATTTTTATTTATAGAGCCAAAAACGCAACTTAATCAATTCAAACATAGTTTTCTTTTTATTTTGATTCTAGCAGTTTATAATTTTACAATTTTTGAAAAATGTGCCAAGTATCCTGATCTAAAAATAATTCTAAGCGATATTGATTTAAATCTCGCCTACAACTATTAAACCTTACCTACAAAGTTAACTAAACTTACCTAAAAAAAAACTATCAGGATTCTTCTTGCTTTACTTATTTCCTGATCCCATAATTTGATTTTCGAATCTCATCTAGCAATTAGAATCCCCGATCTTTGGAATTTTTTCATTCACCTTTACGGGTCTTTGCACTTTCATTCGCTTATTGGAGAAAGAAAAAACAAAGATCTGAAGCATGGTAATTTCAACAAAAAATATAATATTAGTTGGTATTAAAGAACGATATTTTTACAAGTATTCGCATATCTCATCGCGTGACACACATTGCCAATCCCTCGCTTCGAGTTTGGGATGGCAGAACCGCCCGGTTTAGAATTTACCCTCGTTGAAAATTTAATCGAATTACTGGAATTTCTCTTCTAAGGATCTAACGGCGTTTCACTTGCTGGGATAGCGCTCGATGAGCATTCCGACGCCCTGCAAAAAGTTAAAACAAACCAAATGTGACAAGCGGAAAATACGAGCCCGAACTTGTCGTGCTTAAAAGCTGTGAATTGTACGAGTCATATACTGCCGAGTGTCCGAGCTTGAGGGACACCAGGGCCTGGCACCACAAATTACTTTAGCACGCTTGCAAACAGGACAACAATCTTAAATTGCCCTGCAGTCTATTAATCGACGCTATGTGACATAGGTCAGCTAGCGTCGCGTGCACTTAAAAATTTAGAACTGAACTTGTCCTAATTTTTAAATGATTGCAAATAAATTGCAGCATTGAAGCATCTCAACTTGCAAAAAACAAAATGGTCTCACCTGTCCACCTGCGGCGCACGCAGCAATGAGACCATACTGTCCGTCCTCCTTGATCAGCCGGTTGGCCGTGTGCGTGGCCAGGCGGACGCCGGTCGCTCCGAAAGGGTGGCCGATGGACAGCGACCCGCCCCAGTTGTTAAACTTTTCCATTGGTGGAGCACCAACCTTGCTCGCGCGTCCCATGTACGTTTTCGCAAAGAAATCGGAATCCATGGCTTTGAAATTGGCCAGGATTTGTCCCTGTTTAATAAAACGCCAAAAATAAAATACCGAAAAATGCAAAAGTCACACGGCCAAAAAGTTAAATCAGTCTTACGGCAAATGCTTCGTGAAATTCGAAAACGTCGATGTCGTCCATCGTTAGGCCGGCACGGTCCAAGATCTTCGGCGTGGCATAACTGGGCCTGCAGACAGAAACGAAGTCATCAAATTAAGACCCCCATCACTGCTTCTAACTAATTACATTCGATGATTCCGTCTGCCCTTACCCCAGTAGCAGCTGGTCTTTGGGATCCTGCGAAACATACAGGAAATCCCTCAAGTAGGCCTTTGGCTTCAGTCCCATCTGTAAAGCCTTTTCTTCGGTCATGATTAAGCACGCAGACGCTCCATCGGTCTGTAACAAATTCCAAGTTAATACACCGGCAAATATGCTTCCCGGAACGGAACAAAACGTTTAGATAAATACCAAAAACGACGCGTTCGCTGCAGTGACGGTGCCGTAGGGCTTGATGAAAGCGGGCTTCAGCTTGGCCATTTGTTCGGGAGTGGACACGCGGACGCCGTTGTCACGCACGACGTATGCATCTTTGCCTAAATGATCATGGGAGAAATTTAAACCTGGTGCTTTGGAGGTAACGATACAAAACCGAACGCACACTCACCAGGCACTTTTACGGGAAAAATGTCGCTCAAAAAACCTTTTTCCGCTGCATCATGGGCGCACGTGTGCGATCGAATGGCATAGTCATCCTGAAAATTTAGAAAGTGCCCTTAGAACAAATTGCACAGTATCAAAGCATAGACATTTTTCAAACATACAGAAACGAAAACAGCAACGAGATAAAGATTACAAACCTGTTCCTTTCGGGTAACTCCAAAAGAAGCGGCCAAGCGGTCCCCAGAATGTCCCATTACTTCGTTTGTCGAAAACTCTGCCACCGCAGGCAACTAGGAAAAAAACAAAGTCAACCTCTCCTAAAGGACAAAGAAAAAAATCGGTATGCCACTCGTAATGTTCACCTCTGGCATTAAGGTTCCAGGTCTTATCTTCGAAAGCAGAGATAGGCGAGCGGGAAGGGTTTTGGCTTTGTTGAGACCCAACATGATTTTTCGCATTTGCCGGCTGTGGCGAATGGGTACGTCGGACATGAATTCCACCCCACCAGCAACGGCCACGTCGTAAACACCGGCGGCGAGCATCCCAATAGCTGTGGAGCAACATCACATTAATGCATAAACTTTTCGAATGACCGACAAACTTTTGTTTTGCAAAACCGGTTGTAAATTGCCTCACCCGTGGTAATGGCTTGGTTTGAAGAGATGCAAGCCATGGTTACTGTGTGGGCTGGGGTGTGATCGGAAAATCCGGCGCCGAGGACTGCTTCACGGGCAATGTTACTCGTCTTCACTTCCTGTATGACGGTCCCAACAACTACATACTGCACTTGGTCTACAAATCAATGAGATATGATATTAAAAGACGAAATAGCAGCATTTCATAGCAACAAACTGTCAGTGTGTTCTCACTTACCTCTAGCAATGCCAGTCTTCTTCACCAAAGCACTGAAAATGTGGTTAAAATTTATAAATAAGATGGGCAATATATATTTTAAGAATAAGACAGTTGTGGCCTTTATTACTTAAACGTGAATTTTAAAAAAAATTGTTCAAAATCTTTGGAAATGCTTGAAAAGTATAGGGTTAACCTGGGGTTATTACAAGTAAAAACAAAATACTGGAGTTACTAAAAAACAACCAAACAAAACTATAACGACTCCAAAAAAACTGAATCAAACTAAGCAGCGTAATGTATATTTGGGATAACCTAAAACTCGGCCAGAATGCCAAAACAGGAGTTGGAAAAGTTTCCACAAGTACCAAGCTTCGCAGGCAGCTTACTTACAGAAGAGATTGCCGGACCAAGTCGTGTGGCATCATGTTGTTGTAATCTGTTCCAGAATGGAGAAACGGTGTCCGAACGCCATCGACAAACACGATGTTTTTGACGCCCTCTTTCTGTAAAGATTTCTTGGTCTTGGCTGAGAACAGATATGAACAAATGAGCACTTTCGGTATTCTGAATTAAACTAGGCAGATAAAACTAGGTCCACTGAACACCGTATGATAACACGACTGACCTTTGGCCTGGCAAGCGCTTGTTGTGCTTAAATTTCCCTTTGCAGCAACTGAAAAAAGTTTTAGAATAAAATAATTACCCTAATAATAAAATTGAAGGAAAATGATTACTCTTCTGTAAAGACAAACCAAGTTCTACAGTAAAAAATACAAATAAGCTTGGTACGTAACACAATAAATAGTTAAGTTTAAAATACCGATGAGATCAGAATAATGCATGGAGACAAGTCTGCAATCGCGTTAATGTCTAATATCTGTGTTTTTAATTGTGAGAGACTGCAAACCCATTTCCACTGGCCGTAAAACCACAGGGTGTCCATACATTATTTTAATTCCATTATATGCGATAAAATGAATGACGTAAATGGTGATTTGGAAGAGGGGGGAGGGGTTAATAATTTCTAGACACCCTGTAGTTAACAATCGGATAACAAATGTTACCAGTTTTTGTCATCGTGACGCACTTATGAATTTTTTAATTGGTGAAGAATAGTTGAAAATATAAACGGCTTTACTTTAATTCTTAATATTGCAAAAACACCGAATGTTTAATATTCAAATGCGAGACTACTATATAGAATCTGCTTCATCATGATTCCGTAGAATCAAACACATCGGTGATAAGCTTTGAGACCGGTTACTGAACATTCCTGGTTCTTAAGTGTACTCGTTCCCAAAATAAACTAACGACATTCTGTCATCAGCAACCCTAAAGTAAAATTTTCCACCAATATCGAACTTTGCTACCTTCGAGTTTGGAAAACCGGAATGTTGCGCAGATACGAAATCTTACAGTTACGAATATATGGCGAAATTGCTTTAAATCTTAAACAGCAAACTCGGAAATAGACCGGTAAAGTTTACAGTAAACTCCCGCATTCATGTAAAGTAAATTAAACACGAAAACTTACGATAAAAAGGTGAAATTCTGAAGAGCGGAGAAGAGCGAAGACAACCTAGAGACGCCATTTTGCCACAACAAACTCTGCCTTGCCCTCTAGTGGCTAATTAGGAACTTATGGGATAGACGCAGAATGGCACGTCGATGTTCATTGGTGTAATTTAAGGCGCCTTATTTAAAAGGTGTAAAATACGAAATATATCTCATTTTCACGAAGAAGGTTTGATGTCCGTTTGTATAATCTTGTTTTAGGACCTAAATGTGTTTCAACGAAACTAAATAGACAAGGTTAATATAGAATTTCTCATGGATAAGCATAACGAAGGTAATTATATTCTTTTATGAACCAAATACGTTATAGATCTAGTTGATTCACCGATTCTAACATATTGCATGTATTACTTCTATAAATCTATTTTGCTCCTATTATTTCTGTTCAGTGGCGGCACTAGGGTTGGTGTCACCCAGTGCGGTAACTCATGGTGTCACCCCCCTCACGACACCCCTTAGTAT
>JAQGBW010000659.1:0-36507 GCA_034698625.1 Julus scanicus | reverse complement strand
ATCATAATAAAAATAAAAAATATGCATAATAAAAGCATAATAAAATCATAATATTGATCGTTACCAAAACATTAATTTTTGTAAACGTTTATAATAGCAATTATAGCATTCTATAAATTAAAAAACGAAATCAATCTGGACTTCCACATCCCTTACCATTTTGTACACACGCCAGCTCTTCATACCCTAGTGCATTGCAGTGAAACGGTGGTATAGGGGTTGCAACATGGATCGTACGTCGACGTCGAAACGATGCTGAACAACGATCAGCTAAAAATTTTCGAGCTGATCAACGTAAATTATCGATTTAAATTTCGACGTCGACCAGTTTTCGACCAGATCGACGTTGAATCGGCCCGATTCGACGAGTCATTTCTGACTGGGTATCCTCTGCCTAAAATCAATGATCTAATTGCAGAAAAGCTAATCAAGCTATACATGTCGTCCCTTGATTTAACCAGCTGTTACTGGCAAATTCCCATCCATGAGGATTGCCGACAGCTATTTTTGACCATAACTCCATTCGGCACGCATAGCTATACGAGAAGGCCTATAAGTGCTCAACAGGTTGTAGATGACATACTCCAGACATAAAACTGGTGTACTTGTTAAAGCCTACCAAGATGACTTGTACTTTAATAGTGATTCAGTAGAACAACATGCAGAAGATCTAAACGAAATCGTCTGTAAATTTAGTCAAAGAAACTTTTGTTTCAACAGAAAGAAGTGCGAGTTTTTCAAGAATGCTACTCTTTCTAGGACATTTCTTGAACAGTCAAGGAATAAGTCTGAACCTGGACAAAGTAGTAGTTATTTCTAATAAGGCTTATCCAATGAATGCAAAACAGCTCAAATCGTTTCTGGCTTTTTGCAAGTGGTTTGGAAAGTTCATTCCACACTTATCCACCATTGCAACTCCGTTGCACAAGTTGCTCAAAAAGGATGAACCGTTTGTTTTCACCGATGTCTGCAGACTGGCCGTGGACAAACTGAAACATCACCTTTGTACAACTCTAATCCTGGCTCAACCTGACTTCGATAAGTTTTCATCTCTATACGGACGCCAGCAATAAAGCCATGGGTGCAGTACTTGGACAAGGTGACGGAGATGACTTTCAAGTGATCGAATACGCCTCGAAGTTTTTCAATCCAGCTCAAACGAACTACTTTCCTACAGAGAAGGAGGCCCTAGCAGTCATCAGGGCAGTTAAAAGTTCCGAAGTTATGTGGATGGGTTGACCTTTGTCGTTCATACTGACCATGCTTACCTGAGACAACTAATCAAGACCAAGGAACCCAAGAGCAGAGTTGCTCGCTGGCTGATGGAAATTCAGCAGTTCGTCTTTGATGAGAAATACATCCCTGTAGACTTAAACATTCTAGCAAATTTGCTATCATGTACCTCAGGACAATCAGATCCTGTGGTACTTATCCACTATTTTCTGGTGGATGAACAGAATATCACAGCTGAAGAGTTTTGCGAAATGCAGCTCTTAGATAAACAGTGTAATCATATCATCCGAGCCGTAGAGGCTGAGGATGACACAAATGACACTGAAGGTCAAATCTTTTCTAATAAGAAATACTTCCTGGCTAATGGAGTCTTCTATAGGATTACGGATCCAACACTTGACAATGATCCCAAACCAATGGTTCCAGCTGTCCTACAGCAAAGAGTCCTAACATAGAACAATGATGCACCTGAAGCAGGGCATCCTGGCATAAATGCCACAATAAGTAGAATATCCAAGTAGTACTACTGGCCTGGACTCGGGCAACAAGCACGGACATACATTCTACAGTGCACGGAGTGTCAAAGGTATAAGTCAAAGAACACTGCAGACAAGACTCCAGTTTCTTCGCTTCCTATACCTCCGAGATTCGATACCCTAGCGATCGATCTTATGGGTCCTTACCTAGTCACTAAAGCTGGAAGCAAATACATCTTCTCAGCGTGTGACATTGCTACCGGATGGGTCGTACCTTTCCCCATCTGTGACTCAAAGGCCGAGAAAATATCTCGAAATTTAATCGAAGAAATCTGTCTTCGATTCGGGACACTAAAATTTGTCCGATGTGACAATGGTCCCCAGTTTGTTTCATTAATCCTGAAACAATCAGCTAAGGCAATGGGTTTCAAACTGCAGCCTACACAAGCCACAAGCCAACTGTTTGGAGATAAAACAGAGACGTAAAGGTCAAACTCCATAGCGATAGAAAACTCCCATGGAACAAGTTCTCAGATTTTTAAAAACACTTTCCAGTAAACTCCTAGCGTGTCGAGAAAAGCTCGAAGAGGCACAGGATGACCGAAGACTAGAACATAATCTTCGTGCTATCACCCCTGATTACCAAATCGGTAATAAAGTGTGGCTAACCTCTAGAGCACAAAGCTTTGCTCACAAAGAGCTTACCTCCAAGTTAACCCCCAAACAAGGTATGGGATGCGTTAAGGTCCAAAAGATGTCTAACGATCTCTCACTTCAGAGAATGTGATAAAATAGATCAGCAAAGTCCGAACATGGACAATGAAGAATGTACCACAACGTACAAAGTTTGCAAAGCAGCAAATGTTCTATTAAGTATGGGTTGGGATCCTTCCATAGCGCAGAATTTCGTTGACATAATCAGTCCAAACTTCTACAACAACACCGAAGTCCAAACGGACATGGAACTCCTATATGAATATATAGGCCTAGTTCGACAGGTACCTGCACCCCGGCCAAATGGAAGTGACACTACGCGTCACCAATAAGCCGACCATTAGGTCGCCAATTCAAATGAGCGACACGCCACCTTAACTCTCAGCTGATTTAAGCTCGAGACAACTTTTAAACTTCCTGTCTCACCTTCCACATTTCTTTCAAACAAATGTGTTTGTTTTGACCGAGATTTCCAGTGTTTTCGAAGTTTTCCTAAGTGACATGGTGAATTAGTCTTCGGACTTGGACCGACTACTATCTAGTAGTCGTGAAATGATCGACACCCACGTCATGCCTGTCGATGGAACCAAACTCGATGAGTTCGTGAATCAACATGCTAACGAGCACCTTCAAGACCGACTTCGGACTTCCACGAATTATCGGGAGAAGTTCGAACTTCGGCAATTCTTGACGCAGCGCGTCAATGTGCGACAACGAGCTTGTTCAACGCAGACGCCGATTCGGCCTCATTGTCACGTGTCCAGGATCCACCTTCTACCTTAGTCAGCATCGTAAGGATCGTTAAGGGATTAAACTGCTTCGGATGCTGCTTTCCCTGCCATGGCCCAGCACATGACTGATGATCCACCTCCAAATTCAATGGTGGGATACTCTAAATTAATGGAAGATTATGTCGCTGCGGACCAAAGCAGACATCAAAACTTCAACTCTCTCCAAATGAAGATGATAGCCAGAAAAAACTCCGAAGCAAAATACCATCTTCTTAGGGAATAACATGTGAAACAACAGTAGAGGCATCTGCAAGCCACCGGCCTGAACCAACAACTCGTGGGTCAAGTTGCCAGACTTGATCTTCCACCTAAGCTTAGCGTCCAACTGACGTCCTCGAAGATCGCTAATTGGTGATACAGATCACTGCTAGTGATCGTTAAGCCGTCGAAAACATGCTTGAATGCAGCATCTCACCTCAATCATCTCACACCAAGGAAGGCCATGGCTCTTTAAAACCCTATTAAGGGCAACCAAGAAGTTAAAGAAGACTCCCCAGGCTGCAACCGACCTGAAGGCTTCTATTCAGGTCGAACCTGAATAGTTGAACTCAGCGGTGGCTGATGAATCATCGAAAGGCTGAAGAGATGTCAGCAACAATGGAGAAGAGAAAACTATCTCTTTCTCCACAACCTGGACCATCTTCACGTCCAGACGTCCCAGTCTTCAAGAAGCCTAGGGAAATGGCATCAAGCAATGTGGCCAAGTCAAAGAAACAACGTCCCGCTATCTCCAGCAAGATTGTCGAAAAGCAGTCTTCAGCGAATCAAAAGATCGCGGCTCACACTTGCTTTAGAGAATTTACCAATCGGACAGGATGCACTTGGGCTTACTTTTCGAAGTTCAATGGAGAACCATTAATCCTTCGACAATACTTCATGGAAGCCCCTCTACACATAATGGAAGGATCACTTGCCATGAAGCAGTATAAAGCTAAAATAAAACGATTAAGGTCCAAGACCATTGCGCCCCCATATGTCCATCCTTGACCTGGAGATCGGGATTATGAAGCTTGGAAATAGTTGACGCAGTTCCCACGACCTCTAAGTGGCAAGGAATGCTGCCATTATTGCTGCCACCACAAGAAGTATGGAGCCTGTGTTCCACACTGGGATGGTGCGTACCAAATTCAACCTACAAGACATCTCAAGACCACTCTAGGAGAACCTACCTGTCTGGTCACAGACTACAACATGGACATCCTCAACGCCATTCGCGAACAAGTTAATGCTCCAGACTACTACATGTACCCATCAAAAGTCCGAAACAGCAGCATTTGAAGATCACCGACAAAATTAATGCGTTTTTCACTGTATTTTTGTAAGTAATTGTCTATTGATTTTGTATATTTATTGTGTAAGGTTTAGTCTTGAGCGTAGGTTAAGATATCTTATTTGATGTTGTAAACAAATGTTATAACTTAGGCCCGCTTAAAATTGTGTAATGTCCCTCGAACTAAAATAGTTCTCAAAAGCATTAGGGGGTATGAAGCTAATCACCCTCAGAAACACCCCTTTAACCCTAGCAAATGCAAGGACTTGTTGTTGTCCGTATAGGACTTTCTATTATCCGATAGGACTAAGTTCGACCTTATTCCCAAACAAGGAGACGTCGAATGGAAGCAGGATATTGAAAACGCAAATCTCCCTTAAAATAATCCCAAAACAAAAGTGATTAACTGAAAAAAGGATTAAACATTCCTAAGACCAATTAGCAAATGCTAATTGGGTCAGTAAGCAGAAGCTTCCACCAACAAGTAGGTCAGTAAGTAAAAGCTTTCCCCACGAGCCCAAAGGATCGGATTAGTACCACGCATCTTAGTGGTCTATTCTCTGTCACATGTGCCCTTCTCAAACCATATATAAGGACACCCAATTTTAGTATAGAGAGAGAAGGAAGGATCTTGGTAAACTAAACCTTACCATGATTGTTTAGGCTGCAGAGCTTTTGCTCCTGTACAGACCTATGTGACTTTGTCAAAGACTGCAAATAAAGGCTTTGCAATTTAACCAATACCTGCTTTGGAAAAAACTTTTTATTTTTTAACTCTCCGAGGCTTACTTCCCCCGTGTTATCTTCAGAGTGCACTGCCAAAGCTGTTCGGCCTTAAGGAAGCCAAATATTGACAGTTCAAACATATTCGATTAACATCGAACATTGCTCTCCTTTCTACTTTTCAGGCGAAGGTGCACAAACAGGTGTCACGTTAAAATAGCGCAGGCGCATTACGCGAACAAATATATCGTGGTCAAAATGCCGCAAGCAAGTACTGTTAGAACTTAAACATGCACCTCGTTGTTCTCCCCCTTTTCAGGTACCCCGGAGCTTACAGGTGCCGTCGGGGCATCTTCAACTCTGCATTGAAGGTCCTTTCTACCAGAGGGTTCGAACTCCACCTGGAACTTATTTTTAGGAGAGAAGTCATAGTCCTTGGCATCAAATGGAATCCCCACCTTTTGGCAATAAGCTTTAACCTCATTACCAGACTGCAGACGTATCCCATCATGATAATAGTACATGTCTACCCGTTCACCAGTCTGCCTTGGGACTAAGGTCCGTCTCCACTTAAGGGGGGACGGATCCTTAAGTGTCAGCTTGTGATGCTTCTGTGTAGATTTTGGAGCCTCTTCGGCCGAAGCATCACTCTTTGGGACTGGTAGAGGAGAAGCCGGGGCCTCGACGTACTCATCATCGCTTGTGTCAGGTTCATTGGCCAGGGGCAGAGTCTCATCAGGGATGGTGTTTTCGTTTATTTTCACCTGACTAGACTCATAAATGCAATCCTGGTCTTGATTGTAGAACCTGTAGCCCCGGGTAGTTTGGGCAAAGCCGACAAGGATTCCTGGAACCGCCATATCCGCAAATTTCCCCGATCTTTGTTTGTGAGGGATAAAGCAATGAACCGTGCTGCCAATATGGCACATATGTGCAAGGTTCGGCTTAAATCCCCGGAACAGCTCGTAAGGCGTTTTGTTCCGGAAGATAAATCAGTTTAAAGTAAGTTCATCGCTTGTGTGTTTTCCTGCCTAGTGAGTGCTACACCCTTACATGGTGGAGGAGCAGTTCTGATTGCCAATCAGTGATCCCCGTGAACATTTTTCGTTTATCCATGGAAGATACGGGCTATACCATACGTACGCGTTCGAATACAAATGCTGACCAAGGAAAAGCCACGACTGATCCAGGTCGTATGCCGAAACTCGATGATCTGACTGGAGGTGGACCCAACAGAACAGTGGCAGTTGGCCCTACAAGCGTGGGGGGGTCAGCGGACGATTTGATGGCATTTGCGAATCGCGTCATGCATCAACGGCAAATGGAACAATCCCCAGAAATGAAGACGGTATTGGAGCCAGAGGTTATTATTGAAACACCAAAATTGGCTAATATGGAAAGTTTATTTAAACAGCCGCAGATGGCGGTCCCTGCACCAATAATTGTTAACATGCGACCTGCAGGGTTAAGGTATGATGGAATTGCGGACGAGGAGAAATTAATCAATACGTTTGAGGGTGTGCTACGTGCGGAGGGATTGCCTACAGCATCATATGCATCTCAACTGAGGGGACATTTGTCGGGCCAGGCGGCGACGTGGTTCGATACTCGAAGTGTGGAGCTTTTGCAACTGCAGTGGCCACAGTTGGTAGCTCGACTTAAACTTTTTTCGGTTTGACAGCCTATAATCCTACATTATTTAGGGAATATATTTATTTATTTATTTATTTATTTATTTATTTATTTATTGTTGTATATATCAAAGAAACAGGGCCCAAACGAGTCCCTCCGCAGTTATTTCATCGACATGTCGGCTAGAGCACACTCCTTAAATTCATATCGGCGGCCGATACAATTCAAGTAGTGTTGACAGGGTTGCTCCCGTGCTATCAGACGGCCTTGAGGGACGAACAATTTCTTACATTGGATGATCTTTGGTTGGCGCTGATAAGGCTGGAAAGATCGTCGGTTTTTAGTAGGCCTGTTCCCGCCTGGGCCCTACCACCTGTCCCGCCAGGATTTCCAATCGGAAAGCCACCGGGATTTGCACCAGCATTCGCTCCGGGATTTTCGTTGGGATTCCCGGTGGGTTTCCAACCCGGATATCCGATGGCGTATCAGCAAAGTTATCCGTCGGCAGTACCAGCGATTTTGCCACCACCAGTCCAACAGAAACAAACATTAGCACAGATGGCGTGCTGGGGCTGTACGGAGTTGGGACATCTTAGACGAAACTGCCCAAAGAATAAAAAAAAAGCCCCTTGGAATGGGGTAGCTTCGGTAAATGGACTCAATAAAGGTGCTGGAGAAGAGGAAAATCACGAAATATTGACCCCCGAGGTTATGCAACCGGTGGAGTTAACACTGAAAGAACAGGACTTGCTGGTCGGAAGACCTGATATGGCTTAAGATGAATGGTCGGCATCGCCTTCTGTAACTGTGTATATTGGCTATCGATCTGCAGTAATGACCGTGGATACGGGCGCAGTGTTGTCTGTATTATCAGAAGACTACATATTACATTTTGGACTTAAATTGCTGCCTGCATGGCCTTTGCGGCGGCTGTATGACGTATCTCAAAATGACATTCGGTTTATGGGTGAAGTGGAAACCCAAATTATAATTGGAGGGCAACAATGTGTGCATCGATTTCGTGTCTTGCGTTACCCTAAACAGGTTGCACTTTTGGGGTGGGACTTTTGCCACTATATGGGGCTCGTAATATTGCCGAAGACGGAGTCATTATGTTATCAAGATGCGCCTAAGGAGCAGTTTCCATTCGCCCGGATTGGCGACGTGACAGTTAAAAAAAACTGAGGAGGAGACAATACCATTGGAAGTATGTGAGCCAACCGAACAAGAGAGCGATCGGACTATGGGATTACCTGTAAGATTGTTGCAACCAGTGGCGATACCCCCATGTTCGGAATCAGCGGTTATGTGCATATTGCCGGATGGGACATGTAGAGGTGACCTGGTGTTAATTGAGGCACTTCCATTGGAAGATACATCTGCGCGAGCGGCGCGAGGAATTATGTTGTTAACGGATAGCCGTTGTTGTCTCTTTCAGATAGCCAATTTAACTGCAGAAACACTGATGTTGGAGGAGGGTGCAATAGTTGCATCGATTTCAGCAATTTGTGAGCCGGAGCTGATGTCAGTGTCGGGAGTGGCGGAGGATGGAGTGCGGTTGGAGCCAGTTGGGGTGCCGGAGGATAGTTTGTTATTGGAATCCTTATTGAATTTGGGTCCTACTTTATTAAAATGCCAGCGCAGAGAATTGTGACAGTTATTACTAAAATTTCGACGGGCATTCGCCTTTATCGGTTAAAGAATTGGGACTAAGTAAATTACCCCCCCCCCCCTCATTTTGTAGATACGGGGAGTAGTCCTCCTGTATACATTCCACCCAGACGGTCATCTCCGAAGGTTCGACAAGTTATAAAGCAAGAATTAGCCGAAATGTTAGAACAAGGAGTAGTTGCTCCAAGTAAAAGTCGCTATTTGAGCCCTGTCGTGTTGGTTAAGAAAAAGGATGGGTCAGTTAGATTTTGTGTTGATTACCGTAAGCTTAACCATAACACAATAGTTGATAGCTATCCATTACTGCGGATTGACGATGCTTTGGATGTTATGCAAGGTTCAGCATGGTTCCCTACATTGGATATGATGTCGGGTTACTGGCAGGTCCCCATGAATGAGAGGGCATAATATCCGCTTGAAACCCTCAAAATGTTTTTTTGGTTACGAACAAGTTCGATATTTGGGCCACGTCGTGAGTGCCCAGGGGGTGGCAACGGACCCGGACAAAATAGTAGCGGTGGAAAATTTTCCAAAACCAGAGTCTTGTAAAGCGGTAAAGAGTTTCCTGGGGCTTTGTGGATACTATCGTCGGTTTGTGGAGAAATTTGCCATTATTGCTAGGCCACTAATTAATTTAACTCGGGACAGTGTTCCGTTTGTGTGGTCATCATTATGTGAGGATAGTTTTCTACAGCTAAAAAGAGCCTTATGTTCAGCGCCTATTTTGGCGATGTTTACTTCGGGGGCCCCATTGCGGTTACATACGGATGCATCGCGGGTGGGATTGGGAGCAATTTTATATCAGGGCAGTAAGGCAGATCAGCGTGTATTGGTTTTTGCGAGTCGCGCGTTGCTCCCAGCAGAAACACGATATACCGTTACAGAGCTAGAAGCCCTAGCCATAGTTTAGGCGGCCGAAAAATTCCAACATTACCTATTCCTTAATAAGGTGACCATTGTTACGGATCATCATGCACTTTGTTATCTCCGATCATTAAAAAACCCTTCTAGTCGGTTGGGACGTTGGGCGGCCAAGATGGAGGAGTTTGTGTATGAAGTGGAGTATAGGAAAGGGGGATTGCACGTTGATGTTGACTGTTTAAGTCGATATCCGGTTCTAGAAATGGAAAATTACCCGTTAGTAGAGGATGACGCCTATATCTATTTATTACAAACCCATAAGGATATGGCGCAAGAGCAGTGTGAGGATAAATCACTGGATACACTGCGAGCTAGGGCAACGACAGGGATAGTGCAGCCTAAAGGTTACGTTATTCTGGGGGATATTTTGTATTTTTTCCATCCATCTGAACCCCCCCCGGTTGTTGCTGGTGGTACCGGTACAGCTTCGTAGTGAGATTGTTTGTCAGTGCCACGATCATCCTTTGGCGGGACATTTTGGTATTACGAAAACTATGGCGTTATTAACAAGGGCGTATTACTGGCCACAGATGAAGGCAACGGTAGGACAGTTTGTGGGTTCTTGCCCTCAATGTCAGGCAAATAAAATACCTCGACAGTTGACCCCGGGATTGTTGCAACCAATAGAAGTTAAGGACCCTGCAGTTAAATGGGGCTTTGATTTTGTGGGTCCCTTCTTCCCATCAACGGGGCGGGCGGCCTATTAGATTGTTGCAGTGGATTATGGGACACGGTTCTGTGTGGCTGCCCCTTGTAAACAAGCAAACGCAGCGGCCATCGAGAAGTTTTGTTGTAACTTATTTGACCGATTTGGGGTCCCTAAATTTTTCGTTTCGGATAGTGGTACCCCCTAATTAAGTAAGCGTGCACAAGAATTTTTTTCCCAATACGGGATTAAACATAGGGCGTCCACCCCATACCACCAGCAGGCCGATGGTCTTACCGAGAGAGTGATCCAAACGTTGTTAACATCGGTTAAAACGTACGCCCCGAAGGGTATCTGTAAGGGGGGGGGGTGGCCCTTCAGCGGTGGCGTCCTATAATTTCTCAAAACAAGCATCATTGGGATGTTCACCATTTAAACTGATGCACGGGTTCGTGCCAAGATTGCCGGTGCATAATGTTATGGGTCAGCCTCTGGTGGTCGGCCCAGGAATTACCTTGGGGGAAAAGCGAACAATGGCCAAAAATGCGTTAGTACAGGCCCAACAAAAACAAAAGGGACATTTTGATAAAAAGCATCATTTTGCGGTCTTTAATGTAGGAGACTAAGTACTGGTTAAAGATTTGGCCCTGGCGCGTATGGGCCAAGGAAAGTTTCAGGCCCCATATCATGGCCCATACCAGATAGTTGAGCGTATTTCGGACCTTAATTATGCGGTAAGGGATACACGGCGGGGAGTTAAACCAATTTCGACTTTTCATGTAAGTAATCTTAAAAGATACCAGCCGCGAAGAGCGCCGCAAATTATGGTGGTTCGGTCGAAACCTTTGGTTTTTGGCGCAAAAAATTGGGTGCGTTTGGTGCGTGCAGGTAGACCTGCTTACCCACGTGAGAGGGGGAAGAGTGGACTCGACCGGACTTGTTTAGTGCGTAGTTACCAACAGACTCCATTGTCTTCCGTCCTGACACGATCACCTCCGGTAAGTCGTATTGCTTTTTTACAATTTTCAACAATATTAAAGGATATTGAGTGTCCTCCTCTGGCGTCGGTTGTGTTGCATGTTCAAGAGCCATTTGGAGACGAAAAATTGAAAACTGAAGCTTGTTTGTTGCTGTTGTTGTTGTTGTTGTTTTTGCTAGTGATGATAATGCATGTGCATCTATTTTGCGAACTTTTAGTAATGGCACAGCACGGTCGGAACGGTAGAGTTACGATGACGGTAATGATCGAAGATGGTGATCGGCGTCGAACTGTTACTAGTTCATTGGCGGGAGTGAACTTTTTGCCCGAGAGAGACCCGCCAAACTTTCATCACGGAGCATGTGGGTTGCATAATGGCAGGCCGCCATTGCCACAGCGACAACGTGGACGACCACAACAACGGTTTGGAAGCGGCCATCGATTTCCAACCCCGGAATATGGTCGGTCATTAAATGGGGCATCTTGGCGTGGGGAGGCCAGGTGGGCCTCCACCCGCGACAGCGGCAGAATTATCAAGGGGATTCCTGGTTGCCAAACAACTATAGACCCGATGAAGGTTGGGACCAGGAGATTGCGGATCGACGTCAACCGCCAAGACCACCACGTGAAAGGGCTTTTATCGTGGAATTGCCACCACAGGGGACCTAAGCACCGCAGCGTAAGATCCGGCCATGGGTGCCCCATCCTCGTCAGGAGCAGGAACGCGGTGGACCGCCCCCAGCAGAATATGTTAACGAGAATTGGGATAGAGAACTGGCTGAGCGGGCTGGTCACCCTGTGCCTCCCAATTTAGGAGCGTTTGTCCTGAATTTGCCGGCGGGAATGCGGAATTTGCCAAGGGGACTTGTGCTGCCGAACCCTCTGCCAGAAGTAATCTACTTGGCGATGGCCGAAACCATCGATCGCCGCCGTAGAAGACAGCGAGGCCGACAGTTTCAAAATAATGACCAGAGAGTGGGCCATTGGTGTGGACAACAGGAATAGGCCGGCAAGCCCCGTTACGCAAGTCAAATATTGTGATATTTTTGAAGTTTTTTAAGAAGTTTTTTATTATCTAATGTTGTCCAGGGACTGGCCAAGTTTAATGAAGGGGGTGTAATGACCCTGGCATGTTGGGAATGCCCAGTGCCATGAAAGGAATGATCTTTGCCTTGAATGCATACGTAATTACTATTGGTATTTGAAATGATGTAATTGGTCTGGAAAGTTCTGGACGATTGTGTAATATTAGCGCCCAGGCTCACCACCAGGTGTTTAGCTATAGTTAAGGAGCCTGGAGTGGGAAAACCTTAGACGAGTCTCGGGGCCAGATCGGAGTAGATCAGCCGCCTGTTTTATCGGTTCTGTTCCTATTGTTTTTGTATTAACGGCCTCCAAAACGCTGCAATTGTCCGTGTAATTAACAACGCAAAAAAAAACCCAAAAAAAAAAAAAAAACGGCATTCATTAGCCGCGAATTTGCTGCGCTTATTGGCCACTCAAACAACGCGAAAAAGGTCCGCCGAAAAGGACGAAAAACCGGCGTTCCTTTTGGGTTATTAGCCGCCCAAACAACGCAAAAAAAGGGCCGCCAAAAAGGACGAAAAAACCGGCGTTCGTTTGTGGCAAATTAGCTGAGGTTATTATCCGCGAATTTGAGCACAAAAAAAACGCATGGCAGGCAGGCCAACAAAAAAAAACTACGAACAGGCTGCAAATAAACATCCAGGGCGAATGGGCCGCAAAAATAAACTGGCCTTTATATTTGCGAATAGGCTTTTATTTAACAAGTGGCGGACGGCACCCAAACAATTATTCAAAAGGGGCGGACGGGCCGCGAAATTAAATCGGCCCATTATATGGGCGAATAGGCCTCTAATTAACAAATAACGGATAAGCCTCAAAAATTTCCAAAAAACCGGATGGGCCAAATGACATTGTTAAAAAAAAAACCACGACAAAAAAACCCGCACTTTTAATTTTTCAGTGCACATTCTTCTCTTTTTTTTCTTATTCAATCCGGAAAAACAGGCATCCACAAACGTCAAAACCAAAAAGGGCCAATTTTCCCCAAAAAAACGAAGCCTACCTTCAATTGTCCTTATCATTCGGGCGTGGCAATCATCCATGCAAAATTTTATGAGGAAAAAAAACGGCCGGGATTCCAATGATTTCTCCGAGCTCTGCTACCAATGTTGAATGACGTTCTTCTCTTTTTCAGGGATGGTCCACACAGCCCAAGATGTCCAAGGAAAAATTCATGGAGAAAACGAGGTAAGTTTTATCAGCGTTTATTTTCAAAGTTAATTCATTTTAAATGGTTAATACACCACAGTTGAACAACAAGAAAACATTTCCATTTATTCCAACAGTGACGGGGAGGGAAAAGGCACGTCCGACCCCGTCAGTGGCCAAAGCAAGAGTGGTGAGGACCGGTCATCGAAAACAAGATGGCCGACATAAATGTATCTAAATGAAACCTTAGACTTCTCCCCAAAAACTGGAGGGAAGTCCCTTTTCATTTATTATTTTAAATTTGAAATCATTGTTTATTTTATTTTAATTATTTTCTTTTCCTTTGTTTCTAGACATTTCATTTCTGACCAGGATGATCCAGGACGAGCTTTTCCACATATTAAAGTAGGTAACACCAAATTAAAAATATATATAAAGTGTAAATAAATTGATCTAGGATTAAAAATACATACAAAATAAAAGGGTTACTTTACAATGGATCTTGCGAAACAACTTAGATACAACAAGGACCTCGTCTACGATATTAGTGACAACTGGAATTTTAAAGTTCTAAAAAAACAAGAGAACTTCCGAATGGTACATAGACAATTGGAATCAGTATATGCTTGACAACCTCTTTAAGGGTGCATGCCTACCGGTTTGGCTTTTTCCTCACTTGTACACAATATTACAAACTATTCCGTCAATTTTGGTTGAAAACAAGTATGAGTTTTCTACTGATTAATTTTAATAAAAAATGAGGTGTCACAGACATGTTTAAAATGAAAAAAATGCTCAATGTAACTCGTGCAAGTTATATTTTCATTCCCAAAATGATTGGGAAACAAATGTTCATGAATTTAAGGTAGATAAAGCATCACTTTTTCAACCTGTACAATTGAGTTTTTTAAACTTATTGATGGCAATATCACATAAAAATGCATATGAAATAATTGATCTTGCATTATTTCTTAATAGCATCAGCAGCAATATTACAAATGAAATTAATCAAATTATGTTTTTTACAAAGGAAACATGACAATTTCAGCTTTTCTTAAATGTGCAGTTTAAAAAATTAAAAACCATAGATGAGAGCCAAGGGAATCATTCAATTAAGTGGCAAACATTTAAGGCACATTTTTGGGGTGATATGATGTTGCTGAAAACACCATATGATACAAAAGAAAAAGTAAATATCTATTGAAAAAATTCTTAAAAGCATTAAGTCATATGTAAAAGAAGGCTCAGGTTGGAGAATCAAGTTAACTAAAAAAGTCTCTAAACATTGCTAAATACAGTCCATACATAGGAGGATGCTAACGCAACTTCCTAAATCAATACAAAGCAAAGGTGCAATTTTAAATATTAAAAATACGGATAAAAATGTTTTTATAGTGTGTTATTGCAAAATTGTTTCCATTGAAAAATTATTCAAATGGTGTTAGAAAGTATAAATGTCTCGAAATCAGGCTTGATTTGTCGATGCTAATATCCCTAATGAAAGAAAAAATTGAAAACCATTGAATTTTCCAAACGTTCTGAATTAGTTTTATTATTGAACAATTGAGAATTTTCTTGCTAGTAGCCAAAAGTTTTGACTATTTGGATGTGCAAAAATGCACAATTTTCCTTTTATTATTAATGTCTTGATTTGGAAATGCAATAATTCAATGATTTCTTGTAGTTTAATATTAATTAATTATTTGAAAATGCATGCAATAATTTCTCCTTGATATTTTTTTGCCTCCATCCACATAAGTATATACATTTATTTTACTTCATGCAATCATTTATTAAACCAAGATGTATTATGTGCATGTAATATTATGATTTTAAAATAAATTTACATTGCTTCCATACAATTCCATAGCAAAATTGTATGAGACTATGGTTTTAATGGGACTTGCTAATGAGACCAATAAGACAAGCAGTGAAACCTAATTGTGTAAGGGATTTTTTATTGTGGGACTCCATGGGATAATTAGCATCTTATGTAAACTTTATAAGGTCTTATATTTTGCAAGACCTAATCAAGTAAAAATCACGTATTCTCATAAGGAAAGCAATGAGAATAATGAAAACCCATTATTAATGAAATTTCATTGAAAGGGATTCAATGATTTAATGTCCCTAACTAATTTAGTCATAATTGTATGAGATCTTATTATAAAAATATGTTGAACAATTAACACTGTGTTGTTCTATACCAGAATACACCCATACCTCGCTTTAGGGCCTAGATGCGCTCCAGAAAAGTTGGCCGTATATCGAAAAAGCCATATAAAGAATCAATTTTTTCTGCATTGCGATTTTAATTTTTTTACCTTCTTTAACGTGAAACCCATCAGTGTTTTATTGCTAGCCAAATCTGACCTTGTTTGTACAAATTGGGGTAAGTTATCACAATTTTTTGTCACTTTTTTTAATTACAGCATTTGTTAGCCATATAACGAAGCATTGTGAGCCGTAAATCGAAACAGTGCTATAACTAAGGAAGGCCGTATAGTGAGGTGTTGTACGAGAAATCACTTAACAAAATTTTTGGTATTTTCGTTAAGTCGCATTCAAACGCACTTATATACCTCTTTCAATGTGCTTTTGTCAGGAATCATCGGTAGGCAAGTAGTAAAGGTATTGAACTGGCAACGCTAGGTACATAGGTTCGATCCCTGCTGAGTGACTGTTTTTTATGTAATTAATGGGACAATTCAGCAGTAGGACCATTGGATTACAACAATTGGAGTTGCAATGCTTGCACTGAAATATTAAATTGTCCAATTTACAAACACCCTTCCAAATAATAATTGGATGAATGGTTCAATTTTTTGTAATCCAATTGTTTTTTTCACCAGGGATATCCAGTACAATACAAGAAATAGAATCTTTTGAAATTGCAAATTATTCGAAGATAAATTTTATGGGGTTAACAGTAAGCATGTTGTTCCTTTTAGAATAAGCAAATTGCATTCAAAAAGAAATTATTTTGTTGCTTTACAACAATCATTACTTTTTAATAAAAAACATCAATTGCTTATTATATAAGGATGGCATGAATAAATTCCATTTTTGTTTGAGATGCTGTCAAGGATTTAGGTCGAAGCAGCAAGAGATTTACACGAAGCCATGTGTGAATCCCATAAACCTGCAAATGTTCGCATGCTAGCACATGATGAATCGAGGGTTAAATTTTGAGAATATAACAAAGCAATGTCCAAATTATAGAGGAGCATGCAAAAGTTGTAATTCAACTTTAAAATCAAGCACAATTATACCCTGTATTGCACATTCATTGAGATCTTATGATGGTCACTTTATAATATGAGCTCTTAACAAATGAATCCAACAAAACTAAAAATCATTTTATTAAATATGGAAAGATATATAAATTTTTGTCGGCACCACTTGCTACATTAGCAGATAATCTACCCAAAGAAAAATGTTCTACAGTAAAGTGGTATTTTAAAGACGAGGAAAAGGTAGAACTCATGAGAAAGAAAGGAATTTTTTCCTTACGAATACCTTGGTGATGTCGTAAACTAAGCAATGTAAAATAATGTGAGGGATCTAAACCAACATGTTACATGTTGATAATTTTCTTCAGTGATATGTTCGTCATTCAATTGATTATTGAAATAATAACGTGTATGACATTATATTGTTCATTAAAGAAATATTTAGTATAATGTAAAATTAGGTTTAAAAATAACCAAAATCTACAGAATTCTATCATTTGATCAAGGAGCATAGCTAAAGCCATATATTGAATTTAATATACCTTAAAGAAAACAAGTTAAGAATGATGTTGAAAAAGATTTTTTTTTAAATTAAAAAACGACTCTGTTTTTGGAAAAACAATGAAAAACCAGAGAAAAATTCAAAAGTGAAGTTATAACAAGCAAATGTCGTGTCCTAAAAAATTGATGAGTAAACCAAACATTGAAACCTTTCATATTCTTGATTCGAATTTATCAGTTTTTCGAATAAAACACTTGACTTTTTTTGACTAAATCAATTTATACAGGATTTACTATACTAGACATTTCAAAATTAATTATGTTTTGTTTATTTTATAGTGTCCTAAAAAGAAAATATGGATCAAATTTAAAAGTGCTATACACAGACACTGATAGATTTATAATTCATGTCATCACTAAAAATTTGCACCAAGACACGAGAGAAATGAGCAATCATTTGGATACCAGTGATTACCCTACAAGTCATTTTCTGCATTGAACAAAAAACAAGAAAGTAATGTTGAAATTTAAAGATGAGCTGAATTGTATTCCTGTAGCAGAATCTGTGAGATTAAAAGCAAGGATGTACTCAGTCCATAGAAAGTATATTAAGGCTTTAAAAACATATTCACAATAAGTGCATTATTCAAAAGGAAATAATAAGTCGCAATCAAAAAATATTTTGTGTTAGAATGAACAAACTGGGATTAAACCATTAGCACATGGTCATTTCAAACTAAATTCTAATAAATAAAATGAACACAATCTGATGATATTTGTGTTTTTTTATCTGGTACATAGAATCATCTCAAGCAAGTGTCCAACATGCTGATGAGAAAATTCAAGGTCTCTAATTAAAGGATCTCCAATCAGGAGGATATGACATTGTTGAAAAGCATTCAAGCATTATAAATCCCGGTTTTAATATAACTCAAAGAATTCATTCAAGGAAGGTTCTAAACATCCCAAAAAATGATTTTGTTGAGATAAAGTTGCGATCAAGTGCAGACGAACAGGCTCTTTTCCTTACTGGAGGAATTATTGACAACTACTATGAAGGATGTCTTTTTTAACAAATATTCAATGCTACAGAGGAACCTGTTTTCTTCAAAAATGGATGTAGCTACATACAAGCAATTTATCACCAACTTTTCCATCTAGAAAAAGTGAAATACACTTTTAAAATAGAAGTAATGGAATAACAAGTTGATAATGTATTTTAGATGTTTAAAGTTCAAGAACTTATGTTGAATTTTTTTAAATGTACAGAAAAATCAAACCTCGTAGAAATTAGTATTAGATGTGATAAAAATTAGAATAATATTTATGCTTATAAGGGGTTACATTTCTAAACATGGTTACGAAATCCAATTGCTGGTTTTGTAGCTAGACTCGTTATTGATCTGAGGCTGATCGATTGTTGTTGAGGCGCAATTATGCAAATGAGTTACCATGATGCTTTGCAATTAAAATTTCAGTATGGGGAGCTGGGAAGGAAGGGAAGTGCGGCTCAGGGTTATCCATCTGCAGAGCGTCGCGGGGTAGATCTTCCACAGGAAAACTTTAACATAGGCTGTCTTGGAGGTGGGCGGCTCCCGCATCTCAGGAATGAGGCCTTTATCTAATCAGGGTGGTTCTGAAGGTCTAGTCTACCTAAAAGCAAGGTTAATCGATGACATCGAATTAAATGCATTGATGGACACAGGTAGTCTGGTTTCAATAGTGGATCCTTCGTTTATACATCGTATGTCCAGGGTTTTTGGCTCTCCTGTATCACTGAGGTCAGTGAATGGGATGAGTCTGCATGATCTGGAAATAGGATTACTTAAATTTGAGCTGGCAAGTTGGGCACTAAAACATACATTCTGCGTAGTTCGGAATGTGAGTCAGCCAATGCTGCTGGGTATGGATTTCATTATGGCGAATGTTGCCTGCATGGACTTTCTTAAGCAGACTTTCTACCTGAAGCCAATTAAGGCAGTAAAAGTTCCTGATTCGGACACTGGTCCTGCTGAGCAGGCGCCTTTGCAAGTTTGGCACTGGGTTAAGCACGTCTCTTTGCAAATTTCTCACATGGAGTGTGAAGCTATTTTTCGAAGATAAGTCTACAGCAGCAATGACTGACAAAGTTGTTATTGAAAAACTAAATAAAGAGAATTATCCAGTATGGAAAATTAAAATGGAACTTTTGCTAATTTAAGAAGGACTTTGGGACATTGTCCAGAAAGATATTCCTGCAGTGAAAAATGACAGCTGGCTCTCATAGGATGGAAAAGCCAGGGCAGCTTTTGGTTTGCGTGTTGAAGATAGTAAACTTGGACACATAAGGAGACAAACCACTGCCAAAGACGCTTGGGATACACTTCAAGAAAATCACCAAAAAGCTACACTATCTAATAGTGTCTCTAATTCGGAAATTGTGCTCTATTAAACTTAAAAATGATGGTAATATGGAGAAACATATCACTGCCATGGAAAACACAATGGACCAACTAACTGCTTTAGGGGAAGAACTAGCAGATAAATTAGCAGTTGCATTCCTGCTCAGCAGTTTGCCAGACAGCTATGGAACATTGATTACAGCATTAGAAACACGTCCAGAAGATGATTTGACTGTGAGTTTGGTCAAAACGAAAATGATTGACGAGTTTAAACGTCGTAGCAGCAATGCGTCAGGTGAAATATTTTCGGAAGACAAGGCCTTAAAAATACAAACACAATATCAAAGAGTGCAAACAGATAAAGGCAGTTCACAGAACAACACTTCAGGATATGTCAAGTCATGTTTTTTTTGCAAGAAAGTTGGTCATTTTAAGAAAGACTGTTGTAAATATGCTGTTTGGAAAAAAATGATATGGATATGAACATGGCAAAAAAAATCAGCCATAACATTGAAGAAGACATCCAGAATGGTGACGATAGCATGAATCCAGCCATATGCTTTAGAGTGAACAGGTGTATTGACCGAACAAACTGGTATGTAGACTCTGGAACCAGTGTACACATCAGCTGCCAGAGAGATTTCTTTGACCAAGTGGTTCTCAGTCCAAGTGGCAGACGGAAAAGAAGTTACTGCAGAAGGAATCAGTACAGGAAAACTATGATGCAAAATTAGGAAAGTTGGCCAGAAGTAGCCATAGCTACAGCTAAAGAAGGACTTTTCACACTTAATACAGAAGAAAAGGCAATGAATGTCACATTGACTCCAAAACAACAGTTCATTCAAATGTGGCATCGCAGGTTTGGGCATCAACGTTTAAATGCAGTAAAGGAAATCATCAACAAAGAATTGGCCAATGACATCAAGATTGATCAATGCAATTTCCAGGAGAAGTGTAAGTGTTGCATTAAAGGCAAGATGGCCCGAAAACCATTTCCAAAATACAGAAAATCGGACGGAGCACATACTAGACCTGATGCATACAGATGTTTGCGGACCAATGTCTACAGCTACTCCAAGTGGAAATAAGTACACATTGACAGTAATAGATGATTATAGCCGTTACACAACGTTATACCTGCTGGATGCCAAGTCTCAAGTACCTGCAAAACTTAATTTATTAAGGCAATGAAGACACAGTTTGGAAGGACACCTAAGTTATAAGGTCAGATCGAGGTGGGGAGTATACCAGCAAAGCCCTGCAACAGTTTTAACAAGATGAAGGCATAAAGATTCAGCTGACAGCTCCATATTCACCTCAGCAAAATGAAGTGGCTGATAGAAAAAATGAAACCCTTTCTGAGATGACAAGATGCATGCTAGACGACGAAAAACTTCAACCGGTTTTGGGGTGAGGCAGTTTCGACAGCTTGCTATCTTCAGAACCGTCTTCCAACGAAGGCATCTGACACCACTCCATATCATAGATGGCATGACGGTAAACCATCACTTGCACACATCAAGATTTTTGGAAGCCAAGCATATGCCATCATTCCAGATGTAAAACTCTGGAAGTTAGACAGTAAAGCAGAAAAACTTACATTTGTAGGATATGCAGAACATTCAAAGGCATACAGGTTGCTGAACCCAGTAGATGATACCATACAAATCAGCAGAGATGTTCAGTTTATTGAGGATACTTCTCATAGCAATGAGAAGGATGTTTCTACAGAATGCCAGGAAGAGAGCTCGGTAACTGAAAATGAAGATTTAGCTGATTCAGGGGAGGATATTTCATCAGAAAACGAGATAGATGACCCATCTTTAAATCTAAATAAACAACGACAGTCTCAAAGGATAAATAAAGGACATTCACCGGAACGATTAATTGATGTTATAAACCGAGTTCGAGACATTCATGATGAACCCTGTACTTATCTTGAGGCCATGGACAGTATCGACAAAGAAAATTGGATAAAAGCATTGGATTCAGAAATGTTGTCTCTAAAGAACAATGGAACTTGGGCAGTTAAGGATGCTCCACCAGGTAAAAATATTGTTGGCAGCAAATGGGTGTTCAAGATTAAGCGCAATGAAAAAGGAGAAATCGACCGTTATAAAGCTAGATTGGTTGCCCAAGGATATTCACAGAAATATGGTGAAGATTATGATGAAGTATTCGCTCCACTTGCCAAACAAGCTACACTCAGGATTTTGCTAACAATTGCAGCACAGAAAAAGATGTAAGACATTATGATATTGAAGCAGCATTTCTGAATGGGGATTTATCACATGAAGTCTAAGTAAAACCTGCACCTGGCTACGCAACAGCTACAACAGGATATGTATACAAATTATACAAAAACTTATATGGATTAAAGCAAGGTGTATTGGAATGGAACAAGAAACTACATGATGCACTGATGCAAAATGGATTTATACAAAGTGAAGCAGATTATGTTTGTACATCAAAAAGCAAGGTGACATGAGGATGTATTTACTAGTACATGTAGATGATGTCAGAACTGCAACTGAAAAAACCAAGATCTAGACAAATTTGAAATTGACCTACAAAAACACTTCAAAGTCAAAAATTTGGGCAATTTGAAATACTACTTCGGATTGGAATTTGAACGAAATGAAGATGTATTTTACATCCATCAAGACGGATACATCAAGAAAAAGTTAGTTAAATTCAACCTAACAGACAGCAAGTCATCAAACATTCCTATGGATCCAGGCTACTGTAAAAGAAATGGTTCACCAAAAAATGGCAAATAAAGATATTTATAAAAGGGCAATAGGATCTTTGCTCTATTTGTCAACAAATACAAGACCAGACATTGCAGTGGCTACATCAATTCTAGCCAGGAAAACTACCAATCATACAGATGCAGATTGGACAGAAGTAAAGAGTTTTTAAGTATCTAAAGACTATCATCAAAAGGAAATTACAATTGGGCCATGCTCATTCACAATCAGGCTTGATAGTTTATGCAGATGCAGATTGGGGAGGTGACACAGAAGATAGAAAGTCAAATACTGGGTATTTAATGAAATGGAATGACAGCACAGTCCATTGGGCCAGTCGAAAGCAAAAACTAGTTGCTTTGTCGTCAACAGAAGCCGAGTATATAGCCCTGTCAGAAGCAATTGAAGAGACTCTGTGTATCAAGCAGTTGATTAAAAGTTTCGGAACTCATCTGGAGGAACCAATTCTTGTTTATGAAGACAATCAGAGTTGCATTAAACTCCTTACCAATCCAAAAGCAAGTCACCGAACTAAACACATTGATACAAAGTATCATTTCATTAGTGACCTTTATGCGAATGGAAGATCAAGATCTTGAAAGCTACCAGATGACTGCAGACATTCTAACGAAACCTCTTGAAGCCATTAAGCACCGAAAGTTTGCAGCGAAAACAATTACAATTGATATGTTGTACGTTTACGTTATTGTTTTACATCAAACATTGAAGGGAGGTGTTGTAGTGCAATGTTTATTAAGCTTTTGATAAGCAGCAGGTGCCCCCTTCTATATTTGTTCCCTGAAGTTCTATTTCTGTTCATGCATGTGTTCCATACATTTAAAAATACAAAATGTTCTATAACTGTATTAAAAAGAAGCACTACACAGTAAAAGCACTTACAACTTTAACCTGTGCACTCTATCAAGAATCTGGCTGCATGGAGGCTAGTAGAAAAAATGCCGAGATGGGGAAGCTGGCCACAATGTCCATCACACTTCACTTATAGAAAAGTTTAAACATAGCTAAGTGCACTAGAGTTTACAATTGCTGTAAATCCCACTGTGGATAAGTTGTTAAATGTACAAATAAATGTTATAAGTGTCAAAGTGAGACGGCAGTGAATAATTTCAACAGGTTATGGGTCCAGTGAGCTAGAGAGAAGAATAAAGAAAAACAAACACTGAAAGGGAAGACACATGGTTAGGCCTAACTGTAACAAAGAAGCAACGTGCTAACAAAGAAGAAACAGTGGCGATAACAGAGAAAGGCAAGAATAATAGACATGGAGTGACTGCATTAAACGGACAGAATTATTCAACATGGTGTAAAAAATGAAGATATTTAAAAGGGAAAAACTATGGAAGAAGGTAACAGCTCTAAAACCAGAGTTGGTAGATGAGAAGTGAAAGAGGCAAACGACCAGCCTGAATACTACATCATGATGAACATTAAAGACAGGTTGGTGAAATTGATTAAAAGAAAAACTTCAGTGCACGAAATGTGGGAAATCCTGAATGAAAATTATGGACAGACTTCATTAATAAGATTGATATTGCTGAGAGCCAAACTGTACAGAATGAGGTACAATATTGGAAACTTGGGTGACCACATCGAAAAATGTTAAATATTGTGGACTAATTAGAAGATGCGGGGGACACAGTGGACAACAAGACCATTATCGGTGCTTTGGTGGCCAATCTACTAAGAGATTATGATTCCTGGGTGGCAGGATTGGTCACACAGGATCCGGCAAGGATGACTGCAGATAAGTTTATAATTAAAATAAAGGAAGAGGCAGAAAGAACATAGAAGAAGATGACAACAGCGATGAAGAAGTGACAGCAAAGCTGGCTAAGAAGAACCGGAAGAAATCAGAAAAAGCAGATAAAACTAAAGATTGAGGTGAAGAAAGATATGGAAATGAATGCAGTGAAGAATCGGAGGATAAAACAACAGCAAAGAGAGCACAGGTACGAAGAAAAACAAGCAAAAATGATAAGGGCGGGTGGAGAAATCAGACAGAAAACAATAGTCGAGAAGAAACGAGGCCCAAAATTCGATACTAAAAAGAAACTAGAACTTGTTATGTTTGTAATAGTCGGACATCTCGCTGTGGAATGCTGGCACCAAAAAAGAAAGCCAGAGGAAGGAGACAAGGCCAATCTAGCGGCAGAAGTGGAAACTAAGCACTACGCGTTAAGGTACCTGGCCACCAACCGAGCATTGTTCGCGTTTGCAATGTTCACAAATGTACGTGAACACGCAGGATGGGCTCCCGTTTCCACTGCCTGAGCACGGTTTGCAAGCACGTGCTCAAGAGCATTCAACATGGCTCCCGGGTTATCCAAGCTGTCCATCTGTGCTGCTTCGATAGTTATGTTGTCATGGAGTGGCACGACCTGTAAACTTAATCTTAATACAGTAGGGTGATTTACCTAGGTGTTGCCTGACCGCTGTCCTGTCCTGGCGACGTCAGTCCGAAGAAACCTAAAAGGAGAAAAGAAAAGAGAAAAAAAAACCAATTAGCCTAATTAATTGAACATTGAAATGTCATATGTAAATTGTAACCAATAAATATCATTAGGTTTGGACGTGGCCCAGGTGGCGCCACTGCCGGGGTGTGGTTTTTTCTTTGTTGGCCATCTTGATTTTGTTATTGTTGTGGTTTTTGGCCATGTTCAGGATACACGTGTTATGGTCCAGCTCCTGAAAGAAAAAAATGTACGTGAATGTTGATCTAAAACAAGAAAATAAACGCGTAAACCATGATCCTTAACAGTGTTACATCAATTAAATCTAACATTATACTATCAGAAAAAAGAGAAACGCTAACAGAATTCATTTTTCCCCGTGTTCCAATAGCAACCCGGCCCATTTTGTTGACAATTTCTAGCCAAGCATCACATTTTTTTTGAATTTGTTGCAATGAAACATATGGTCGGGTTGGCAAAGCTCTGCCTTGCTTTCGTACAGCCCTATAAGCTCAAGGCATTTTTCTAGGTCTTACTCCATTTTAAAGAAACCCACACAATTCCCACAAAAATAAAAACAATTAACGCACAAAAATTTCAAAAACTCTTGCAAAAACTTACAAAAAAAACTCCGCAAAAAGATTTCACGCGATCGCAAAAACTGTCTGCTTGAATTCTTCGTTTCCACTGGACGCGCAACGAACACTAGGTCCCTTTATGCATTCGCCAGTTTACCGACATAGAGTAGGACTCCCGCGAACGACCTAGAACAGGGTTTGTGAACACTGTTCGGCAGGAGCGATTGTTTCCACCGACCGCGCATCGTGTTGTGAACGTTTGCAAACACTATTTGCATTGAATGCTTGGTTGGTGGCCAGGTACCTTTAAGAGAAAATGACTGTGGAGAAGCAAGGGCCAACAGTAGCTGGTGTGTGTACTCGGATGCAACAACACACATGGTGAAGGAAAAAGATCTCTTCCAAGAGTTAAAACCATACAGCTACGAAATAGGACAAACAAAAGATGAAGCAGTAATTCAGCGGAGGGAATAGAATCTGGGGACATATGGGTGAGAAACAGATCCGTTGGACCAACGAAAGTGACTTTGGAGAGAGTGTTATATGTTCCAGACCTGTCGGAGAACCTATTATCCGTCAGATGATCTGACAAAGCAGGAATGACTATAATCACAGAAGGAAGGAGTAATGACCATTAGTGACAAGGAAGGTGCCATTATACTACAAGCGGTATTACAGGGTGGATTATACCGCTTCCAATCATACAAGCAACAGGAAGAAGCTAGATACACATACAGCACCAGAGGTCTAGAAGAATGGCATCGGTGACTAGGCCACCGTAGTTACCAGACTATAAAGAAAATAATAAATAAAAACTTGATTACAGGAATAGATGTGCAGAGAACTGATGGAGATGAAAAAACCTGTGATTGCTGCATAAGAGGAAAACTTACAAGGACAACCTTCACAGAGAGTAGCACCAGCACGGAAGCAGTAAACGACTTAGTAAACTCAGACTTGTGTGAACCAATGCAAAACAAATCATTTGCCAGAAATTGGTATGCAACACATTCACCGACGATTACACTAGGTTCACCAAGGTGGCGTTCACAAAATCGAAACAGTAAGTAGCGGTTGAAGTACACAAGTATATTACAGAGAGCGCAGCAAGGACAGGGAGACCAATAAAGGCCATCCGCATGGATAATGGCAGGGAATATGTATGTGGAAAATTAAAGAGAATATTCAAAGAGAAAGGGATTGTTCACCAGACCTCCGTGGCGTAAAATCCTGAACAGAATGGCGTGGCGGAATGCAAGAACCGCACGCTGACCGAGATGGCGAGATGTATGCTAATAGATGCAGGACTAGCAGAAAGGTATTGGGCCGAAGCCATGAATTGGGCAACCTTCCAAACCAATAGACTACTTTGCAGGAAGATCGGGATAACACTATTCGAGAAGTTGTATGGTAAACGACAGGACTTATGACTTTGTAAGAATGTTCGGATCAGAAGTATTCAGCCACATACCAAAGGGGAAAAGACAAGGAAAATTCGATCACAGAGCAGAGGAAGGAGTGTTAGTCGGGTATGCCGAAAATATGAAAGGCTACAGAGTATTGAACCCATGCATGGAAAAATCCGATTGAGCTGCAGCGTAAAAATAATAGAAAAAGGAATAACGAAAGGTGAAGAACTAGAAGGGAAAACAAAGAAACCGGGACAAGTAACAACCGAGGTAAACAATGTCGAATACAACACAGAAGATGAAGACTGTACGAAAAGTGAATTGCAAAAAAAAGAAAATAATCACAAATAATGACCAAGACAAACAAAGAGTCGAAGAAACAGAATGGACTGAAGTATGCTCGGGTGAAGGGAAAAGCAATGAAGACAGAGCAGAAACAAGGACTTCAATAAGGTATAACAAGGGATTTCCACCTTAACGATTAACTTACAAAGTAGAGAGTGATGACAAAATGATCCAGAGGACTGGGAACAAGTGAAGACAATGGATAAAAGAGAGAGAGATATGGACAAGAGCGGCGGAAGAAGAGATAAAATCAATGCACAAACACAAGGTATTGGAGATAACGAAATTACCACCGGGGAAGAAGATTATTGGATGCAAGTGGGTTTTCAAGACAAAGTTAGATGGATACGGATATGTGCCAACCTACAAAACCATATTGGTAGCAAGGGGGCTCTTACAAAAATATGAAACAGATCATGATGAGACCTTCGCCCTGGTCGTAAAGCACGAAACGATACGGACACTACTCGCTGTAGCCGTAGAAAAGAAATGGCATATCAGGCGAATGGATGTCAAGAACGCTTACTTAAACGGCACAATTAAGGAGGAATTGTATATTGAGCAGTCTCCAGGATTTGAGGAGAGAGGAAAATCAGACTAGGTGTGTCGGTTGTATTAGAAGCTTATACAGACTTAAACAGTCGGCTAGAGCATGGAACCAAACGGCAGGGGAAGCACTACAAAACATGGGATGTAAACAGAGCCAAGCAGACCAATGTTTATTTACCCAAGAAAGGAGCGGAGACAGAACATACATATTGATCTACGTAGACGATTTGCTGATAGTGGGAAGAACATCCACGGAAACAAAGGAAAAAAGAAGGGAGTTGAACAAGTATTTCGAAGGGAATTACCTGGGACTCGCGAGCCACTACCAAGGGATACAAATAAAAAGACGAGAGGATGGGACAATAGAGATACACCAAGGAACGAAAATTGCACAGTTGACGAAAGAATATGGACTAGAAAGGGCAAACCCCTCATGGACTCCAATGGAGACAGGTTTCTTGGCTGAAGACAATGAGAAGTGCAAGAAACTGGAGGACAATAATAAATACCGAAGAGCGATCGGATGTTAACTATACTTAGCAGCTTTGACGCATCTGGATATCTCAGCACCAGTAGGATCCCTGGCTAGACAGGTTGAAAACCCCACCTTGGACACACGCGGAAAGTTCGACTTATATTTAAAGCCAGAGGAGACTGCACACTAACATGGTACATGGACGCAGAATACGCAGGGGACATTAAGGATAGAAAATCAACAAGTGGCCACATAATAAAGGTGGGAACAAATACAGTAAACTGGAGGAAACAAAAACAAACGACAGTGGCAATGTCCACCACAAAGGCAGAATACGTGGTGGCATCATTGGCCACAAAAGACGTATTATGGATGAGACAACCACTAGAGGACATGGGATTTAAGCAGTTCTGTTGCACGAAGATATTCGAGGACAACTAGGGATGCATAAAGTCAATAGAATCAGAAAACGTGGGTGCAAGGACCAAACATATTGAGGTTTGCCATCATCACATAAGGGATCTACGCGAGAAAAACATTATCAGGATGATATATTGCCCCAGTGAGGCAATGACAGCGGATGTCTTAACCAAACCTCTACCAAGTTTATTTTAAGTTTTTTTAAGTTTAAATTTGAATTTGGCGCTTAAAAATCACGAGCGCCACCTGTTGGATAATGGAGCGAACTGCGAATATTATTCGACCTTTTTGTTATTTTAATAAAAATTAACAATTTAAATCAAAAAATAAATATAACAAGACCTTGTATACGTCGTAAAAAATTTGTTTACCTTTTTAGTTTTATTTTAACTTTTTTTGCTTGAAAACTGGGAGAAGTGTAAGTTGACCCATTGAAATACATGGGGGGCGGCACATATGTTGAGCCTGAAGCCGACAGTGACTTACGTCTGGCCACCATTGGGGTGACTGTTGATGCTATTGGTAAAGCTCCTCTATTGTTTGTAGGGGATTTCAACGCTAAACATTCCTTGTGGGGTGCACCACGGTCGAATCTCCGAAGCGAACAACTTTCCACTCTGTTTGCAGGTTGCGACCTGCATGTTCTGAATCAGGGGACCATTCCCACTTTCGAGGATGTTCGCGCCACTTGCCTTCGCACCTCCTACATCGATGTTTCCGTCTGCTCAGGGGGATTGCTGCCCTTTGTGCGAAGTTGGAGGGTTGACCAGGGGGTCAAGGCAACGGGTGACCATAATGTCATCACCTTCGATCTTGATGGTCGTCCAGCCCAGCCTGTCGGCCCTACTCAGCGGACAACCTACAGATGGCTCTCTAAAAAAGCAGACTGGGGTTCATTCGATGGGGCCCTTACTGTCGCATTTGAGGCCGCCGGCCTGACAGCTGAATCAGTCCCGGCGGTTACTTGTGAAGCCGAGCTGGATGCACTGATCAACACTGTCACTGCTGTTGTCTCTCAGGGAAAATTGTAAAAAATTTAATGCCATCTGGACCCCTGAACTTACAGTGCTAAAACGAGCACTGCTGCGACTGAAACGCCGTGTTTCTGTGCTTGGTGGTCGAGACCCCACCACAGACGAATTTGCCGAAACCCTGGTCGAATACAGAAATGCCAGGACTGATTATAAGCGGATGATGTGGGATGCCAGCACTAAGAGCTTCCAAGAGTTCCTCGCATCACACGAGGATCGCGATGTATGGGCTCTACACCGTCGGATTGTCGTTAGCCGCGGCCTCCCGGCAGTCCCCTCAACGATTCTTTCCGGCGCCACTCACACCATCACCCCAGAGGATACCGCCCACAGACTCCTGGAGCACTTCTTTCCAAGGGACACCTAAGATGACGTAGGACAGGTTAATCTTTGCCGCGACAGCCTAGCGGCTCCCTTGACCCCGAACGACCCACCTTTCACCATAGAGGAGCTTTTGGAAGCTCTCACGCGCATGAACTCGAACAAAGCACCCGGCCCCGACCATCTTACGTCCGACACGTGTCTGCATGCCATGTCTAGCTACCCTGCACTATTTACTGCTCTATTTAACACCTGTCTGGTGCTGGAACACTTTCCAACACCATGGAAGCAGGCAGCTGTACGCGTGATTCCCAAACCTCAGCGTGATGACTACTCCTTACTCTCCTCTTACTGCCCCATTGGACTACTATGCGTCTTTGCAAAGGTCTTAGAGAAAGCCATTGCAGGGCGGGTCAACCACGCCATCCAGGCTTCCCTGTCCCCTCGCCAATTCGGTTTCCGCGCACAGGTCTCCACCGTCGATGCTCTACGCACTGCTATTAAGCGAATGGAACGAGAGAAATTAGGTAACAAGCAGGTTGTAGCAATACCATTGGACATAAAAGCGGCCTTCGACCACGCTTGGTGGCCTGCTCTGCGGCTTCAGCTCCTGAAAAAGCGGTGTCCTACGAACTGCGTTGGTTTGATTTATTCGTACCACTCGGACCGACAGATTCGGTTGGACCTTGCCGACGCTTGAGCTGAACTCGGTGATAAACGCGGTTGCGTGCAGGGTTCGTGCTGCGGCCCACTGTTTTGGAACGTGATCCTGGATGATCTTCTTGAGCTTGCCCTTCCTTGCGGCTGTCAACTGCAGGCAATTGCAGATGATGTCCTGCTGATTGTCTCCGCGAGAGATGAGGCAGCCCTGCTCGCCTCAACCAAAACCGCATTTGCAGCTATATCTGCATGGGGGACAAGCAGAAAACTTACATTCGGGGCAAACAAAACCAAGCTCCTTGCACTGACCAAAGCTGCATGAAATATCCATGCCACAATGGATGGCTTGGCCGTAGAGCGGGTCCCCAGCATGCGCGTGCTGGGAGTCATCGTTGATGAACGTTTGTGCTTTGCGGCTTATGTCAAGTGGGCTCTCCACAGGGTGCAAACTGCTTACAAAAACCTGTCATGCATTGCCCGGATCTCTTGGGGGTCCTCCCCATTCAACCTACGCACCCTGTACCTCAGGGCGGTGGAGCCCGCCATGACATATGCAGCAGAGATCTGGGCTCGTGCTGTCCGATACAAGTATGTGCGTAAATGGTTGGACGCCTTCCAGCAACCCTTCGCTATTGCCACTGCCAAAGCTTATAGGACTACCTCTCTTGTAGCAGCCCAGGCCATTGCATAAATTGCTCCCCTGCATCTCCGCATCAACGAGCTCGCCCAGTTGTCCAGTGCCCGTGCCACTGGCCTTGCCACCTTCCTTCCAGACGACCGTCGACTTGAAACTAGGACCCCTGCATCAGTTCTCCCACACCCTGCCACACGCCTCTCTATTAGCTACACACTTGCCAGATCCCAGGAGGACGTGGACCTCACACCTCCTGCCCATCTACACATCTTCACGGATTGGAGTGAATCTACAGATGGGGTGGGGGCGGCCTTTGTGGCATATGACACCAACACCGAAGTGCTTGCCAGGAGGTTAAGACTTGCACCGTACTGCTCGGTAGTCCAGGCTGAATCATTGGCTATACGACATGCTACAGAATAAGCTGTGGGCCGTCGGGTCAACTTTAGAATCTTCAGCGACTCTAGGAGCACACTTGATGCCATGCGCTACCGCTCCTTCACCAACCCGTTTGTTACCACCATCCACGCAGCCCTGGCACGAACGGCCCAAGATGGCACTGCGGTGTCTTTTGCGTGAATCAAGGCTCATCTTGGGATTGCGGGGAATGAGCGTGCTGATGAAATCGCCAGGGAAACCGCCCTTTTACGGACGGCCTTGGCATACGACCTCATCCCGGTCAGCTTTGTCAAGTCTAATCTTCGGGATGCGGGCTTGGTGAAGTGGCAACGGCTATTCGCCACAGCTGCACAGATCTCTCAGGAGGATGGGAGGTTCTATGTCTCTTTCCATCTGCCCACCCTTACATCTGCCCGACAACTTCACGCAGCCCGCCAACCCCATTTTTTGACCACTCAATTTTTAACTGGCAACGGTGCCTTCCGAGCTTATTTGCATCGCTTTCACCTCGCCCCAAGCGCCGACTGCTATTGTGAGCCTAGTGTTGCCCAGACGGCAATCCACATCCTGGCTGACTGCCCTGCCTTCACTGCTGAGAGACAGCAAATGGGATTTCTGGACCCCAGAGCCTCAGAGCATTCCGGCGATGATAGATACTGGGAATTTCTTAAACTTGCAATGCGTAAACTCGTTCTACTAAGCCAAGCTCGCCCTTAATCTGCATGTTGACTAATAACTACCCACCCCTTCCCCTCTTCTTGTCCTTCACTGTGTTCTTTTCCATTGTGCTGTTCCCCTGCTGCTCCCATTGATTTTCCTCAAACATTCTATATACCGTCAGTTTTTTTCTCCTGTATGTACATTTCATTGCTCCACTTTTATAGGTTTAATGGCGCACGCATGCCTGGAGCTGGCAACTCGGTGTGGACGAGTGTGGGCATGTGTGCACTGGACACTTCATTAATATAAGCATTCGCGCATACATGTCTACCCTGGCTTGCTGGCATCCACGCGTGCATGTGCCGTGTGTCGTGTCTGCCCATTTTGTTATACAAATGTTTCACTTTATAACTTCATTGCTACTGTATGTCACCATTTTCACTGTTTATCACTGGTTATTCCACATTCTTGTCATTTCATGCTCGATCATCACCCACTTGCACCCATCATGATCCTATGCTCCCAGCCCTACACTGTTCCCATCTCTGCGCTGTATCCTTTAGCAGCGTTTCCCACTACTATGGAAAAACACTCAATAAAAAAAAAACATGGGGCCATACATGAAAGGGTCTTAGGAGCTGCTAAACTGCAATATCATTTTACCTTTGATGTTAATTATGGAGTCAGTGGCTCGAAATTCGATGGAAAGTACTCTTGGGGTTGGAGGTCATTCAGTACCGCTTGTTTGTGAATTGAAGTCAACCATCAATATAATGGGTGCGGTGTTAGGTTTTAACGGACGGACTACAACATTCAACAGACCAGGAACCTTGATCGCATGATATAAACATATTCCTCTATAGTACGTGGTAGGGTGGTTTCTCTAAAAAGGGATTGAAATTGATTTACCATAATATACAGAATGTTAATAAAGTTGGAAAAAGTTAAATCCAATATATAAAATCCTTTTAATATTTTTACAAATGGTTTTCCTGTTATTGTTTTTAATAGCCTTTGCCCTATCTGTGGGGATCGAGTAAATGGCTTTTGCAACTATAGCACATATTCATGCAAGTTGCACAAATGTTTTCCAACGATTGATGATGAAGAAAAAAATATACCCGTGCTTGCACAGTGGCAACTGTCCCATCACTATTAAAACAAAGATCAAGTGCAAAGCCTGCAGGCTTGACAAGTGCCTAAAACAAGGAATGAATAATGAAGGTATATTTTAATTTTTAAGCTCACAATATTGTTGCATTAACATTACAAATTCAGAATAACTGCAAAATTTCTTGTTTGTTATCTGGATTGATATAGCTGCCCATGCCATTTATATTTTTTAAACAAGTTATTCCTTGATTTTTTAATAATTTATAAGCATTTAAAAAGTGAAAATAGAAAGTGAAAGAAGCTGTTTTGTATACTTCCTTTTAATTTAAACTTTTGCATGTCTTTGTTTTAAAAAAAAAATGAGCATAAGACCTTAAAATTTTTAAACGTGAAGGATCTTATGAAATAATCATCACAGGAATCCTAATTTGTGCTGGTTGATTTGTGATTTGAAGCAAATTTTTCTGATATTTTTAGCATTATGAGTATTTTAGCTAGCATGACTTTACTAGTTCACCTAAACTTTTAAGTATTAAACATTTAATGAACATTTTAGAAGAAAGTGGCAAAATTTCAAGAAAGCTGAAATTTTCATAGAAGAATTATACTGTGTTGGCATGTATATGTTTATACTATATTATTTCCCCTTTATTTGACAACTTGTTGGTTCCCCACATATGCAGGTAGAGTCAACTTTATAAAAATCATAAAATGGTTATTTGTTAATAAAATTTATTGAAAAGTTGTATATGTGTACTTAAATAGGATACAAAAAAATTTCCTATTTCAATTTGTTTTCAAAGTTAGCACCTTCCGGGGAAATACAAGCCCTAAGGCGTGTACGCCATAAGGCGATTGCCTCGTCGATTGCTATTTGATTAATTTCATTCCAAGCGTCCAAAATTCGCTGCTTCTACTCGCCGATCTGTCTGCGTTCATTCCTCCAAGTCTTTGGCCACCCAACAGTCCCGACCTAAATTTGCTTAACTATGCAATCTGGGGTATAATGGTGGACAAAGTGTATCGCTCAAAGATAACAGACAACGACGAGTTAAAGAAGCGAATTTTTGACGCTTGGAATAAAATTAATCAAACAATTAACAATCGACGAGGCAATCGCTAAATGGACTTTGTGAATTAGGGCTTGTATTTCCGCGAAAGGTGCTAACTTTGAACACAAATTGAAATAGGGAATTTTTTTGTATCCTATTTAAGTACACATTTACAAATTTTCAATAAATTCCATTAACAATTTTAAATAACCATTTTATGATTTTTATAAAGTTGGCTTACATTTTATTGGCCCACCCTGTATGTACGTTTTTGCATCTTACTCGTAATCACGGTGCTCTTTTTTACTTGCCACATTTCAAAGCTCTCCGTGAAGACGGATCCTGCGATCGTAGAAGAAAGTACACCTTGGCTTTACCTCCATCGTTGGAAGCTTGTAGTAGTGAAGGGCTTCTGAATAACTTAGAAAGATTAGAAGAAGGCAGTGACAAAGCCAGAGACGAATCTGATGTCGTGATTAGTATAAGTTGAACACAGCCTAGTTTTTCCGAAACAAGCAGTCAATGTCCGGGGCCAGATGTTGCGGAGCCTACTCTAATTCAAGTGAGCAATATCATCTGCTTTTCCTCTTGTGATTTAGTGTTGTTAGGTGACGATTTGTTTCATGAAAGAAACCAAATCGTATCATGGGGTTAATGACTAGTTTTCTTGTTTTAAAGTATTATGTTTTCTTTTTAATTTACATTCAAATGTGGGTTAACTTAACTTGTCACACATTGATGTTTTTTTTTGGTACTTTTCGAAAATAAGCTGGGATAAAGGAATTTTTTTTAAAAGGAATGTATGAATAAAGAAAGTTTTATTTTTTGGGAATTGCTAGTTTTTTGAAAATATTCTTTGTTTAATACTATGTTTTATGTGGTAAACATCTCACAGTTGTTGTTGCATGTCCTAATCCCTAACCGCGACAAAAAGGTACACTCCTAGCTAACTTTGTGAGCCCCACTGGACACAGTTTTGTAGAAGCCCAGACTGAAGTTCTATACAACATGTATTATCACTGTAGTATGCAGTGTAGACTTGGTTAATTCACTTAATTATTAATTACTATTTATTATTTTGTGATCTTTGGTAACTTAATTGTCTTTCAAAATTATCCCAATGTAGATCGACTTGGTGATTAATCATTGAAACCAAAAATTGAACTGAACGGAAAAACGTCAAAGCCAACACATTTCAGGCATGGGGCAACAAAAATGTTAATGAGCCAGTAACGGCTCGTGCATGGACACTGTGGAACTGCAGCACCCCTAATCACTGGATAACATCGATAACATTTGATATAATGAGTCTTTTTCTTTAATGCTTTCTAATTTAATTTATTCAAAATCTATTTTGTAATTTATTCAATTAACACTTTAGCCATCTTAATGAAAAAAGATTGTAAAAAATTGTATGCAACTGTGCGTTTCACAGTTCCAATGGCGCGGTGTTTGACTGTTGTGCGCATACGCACATAGGAAGCTGCACGATACGTTGCGAGGGAGAGAGAGAGGACTGTCACTCATGCAGTCACGGCTGGCGTGCTTCACAGCATAATTCCGCAGCGGCCCACTTATTTTTTCTACGAGCAACCATTGTAATGGACAAAAAACAGACCTCTTTCTAGCTGGAAAAATGACAAACACCTGCACATAAACACTTGCACCCATGCAGGACAGTCCATTGAAGGGGGAAATTATCTCTTGGCCTATAGCTTGCTTGACCAATGCAAGAAACTGAAGTTCTTAACATCTTAAAATGGTAAAATTGGTAATTCATAATTATGCAAAATTAAACATACCATCAACAGTTGTATAAAGTCCCGGGCCCATTAATATTCCGGAACTCGTATGTTTATAAAATTCTAAATTCTTCCATTTATTTCTTTAAAAAAATTGACTAGAGTCTAGAATATAACATAAATACGGCAATACTTGAATTAAATTTTGGCGTATTTCCGGGCCTATGCTTTTTAATTGAAATACGAAAACAGTGGCGTAGCAAGGGGGGGGGCGGGGGGGCCATGGCCCCGGGCGGCACATGAAAGGGGGCGGCGGCAACACCCCCTTTCATATCCCTGATTCAGTAATTCTGCCTTTAATATCTCAAATCCGCTGATAAAAATTCAATTCGCTGCGGCCGCCCCCTTAAATATGTTTAAGACCCAGTTGTCATTTTTGGCACTTTACTTTTCCCTTTGTTTTAACACAAATTCCCACAGTTCAAAAATGTG
>JAQGBW010000658.1:0-36513 GCA_034698625.1 Julus scanicus | reverse complement strand
CAAAATCAGGGGAAGTTCCCAGTTTAAGTTTTGGGGAAACTCTAATTTGGCGTTATTCCCTTCTTGAGGGTGTTTTTAAGATTGACATTTGAAAAGTAGTTTCACCTCTGTTGAAAATCACCAGAAACGAGACGAGGAGAGCGTGATCTGGCACCTGTCAGACTGCGTCTCTTTTTACCCCTTTTCCTCCCTGCCAAAACCTCCATCAGACGTGGCAGAATGTGCAATGTTTCGAAATTCGCTAATCCCAATGTCATCTGGTATTCCTCCTGGAAGACAAATCTGGCGAGTTCACGGATGGATATTGTTTCCTGGACTCGCGAATTTCCTTATCGTTGGTTTATGCCTTTTCGAAAAGTCATTCTCGTTTCGAGGCAGACCATAAAACGTGTTGTGACGTGTTCTGACGTCCTCGGAGGTCGATTACCCCCGGCTCTGATGGAGCCTACGTGATCCAGTTCGAGTTTTCCGACTCGCTTTCTCGCCGACCCTCGACCCCTCCTGGATCCTTCTTCCACGCCGTTTTACGACCTTTCCCAGCCTTATTTATTATTTTTTTTTTTCTCGCGAGAGGTTGTGCTCAACCCCCCGTTTTACAACATGTAGATAAAGACGCTCCGCTCATCATTACGGATGATCATTCATAACTGATGGAGCAAATTTCGCTGACTGTTTTGTCCGAAATCAAGAGTTCGTTGACTGCTATCTTGCTGGAATTGCGAAATGCGCGGAAGGAAAAAAAAATGAATGTTGCTTTTATGTTTGTTTAGCTAAACCCAATTGAGAATTCCTCGTAGTTTCGAATCAGTTTGGGAGAAAAAAAATGAATGTTGAAACAAGAACGAATGTAATTTTTTAAGTTCTGAGAAGGACCCTGAAGCATGAATATTCAGACGTGTGCCATCCGTAATTAGGTTTTACCAGAATTCAGAGAAATGCGAGGAAATTGTAGTACATTGAATTTTATCTTTCCCATCTTCAAGTGGTTGCTGCAATTGTAATTTCAAAATGGCGATTGCACAACACAATGTTTTGGTCTCACATTCCAATGGAATTGCAAAACCTCTGTTAAGGCCCAAGTATGGGTAACATCCACATGGTGTACTAGAATGTATTACCAATGTGTACATTCAACATGTGAACTTCTATAGAATGCCCAACTTGCTCCTTTTAAGTGATAATACAGTACAGTGGAACCCGCTTAATTGCACATATTCCCTATGCCCTGTGTTGTACATGTTGTGAAACCGGATAATTGCACAAACTGGATAAATGCACTTATTATGCATGCCCCATGTCCAACTTTTGTATGGAAATGTGACCGGATATTTGCACATTGGGATGAAACACTCCAACTTGGACCATGTATGAAAATATTAGGCACATTTGGATATACACCTATACCTCGCTATACGGCCGCTTTTTATACTGCCTTTCGCTATAACGGGCTATTTTAATTATGGCACTGTTTCGATTTACGGAGAGTTATGTTTAGGTATTAAACGTTTTAGGAGCACACCTGTCGTGTTGTGAGAGAACCCATATTTGACGACCCATCTCTGGAGGGTGCTACAGTCCCATATTCGCGACACGAATCCTCCAAGGTCGCCATGAAATTTTTGTCGCTTTTTCTCAAACGAGATATGGCGGTTTTTTTTCAATAGCGTCACGTCGCCGATCGAGATTGGTCCGATCCGGTTTGGGTCGACCGAATCGCCCATGAAATGTGCCGGAATTAGCGGTGTATCAACCGAGTGTTGTTTTTATCTCCCATTTGATGATCAGCCTCACCATAAAAAAAGTGAGTGAAGGCCCTCGCAATTAATCAACTGCACGGGCCCATAAACGCGAGGTGCACGACGGGAACACCTGAAGAAGGCGGATATCCGCCGGGAACCGGTTTGTCCAGACGCCGGATTTAGTGAGGTCCCTTGGGGGGGAAGAAGGAGGGTCCGGGACCGATTGGTCTGGCTGCCCCTGATGGGCGGCAATCACTGCTACCTACTGCGCTATACCGGGAAAGTTGCCAATTTGGTATTTGCTCGGATAACAGGGGGGAATCCGCTTAATTGGGCCACTGGTTTATGGGGATATTTGTTTATTTAGTACACATTTTAAACTCCTGATTCCAACTTAAACTTTGGAGTAATAAATTTGAAGGCCCTATGATTTACAGAGGCGTAATACAATGACAGATCTGACCCCTCAACCTAACCTAACCTAGGTTAGGATAGGTTGATGGAGCTCCACATCTTTTGACGTCATGGACTCGTTAGTGTTGTTTCAGACAATTACGTTTTGTCACGGTCATTGCTACCGTGTGTGAGGGTAACACGAAACACGAGGTGTCAGATGCTGGACGCAGGAGATGTTGTAAAACGAAACCGTGGCGTTTTTGCCACTCTTCTCCATTAGTGAACTCCCGAAAATGGTCCATTGGATTTCGCACTCTGTTGCGCAAAGACAAGTTTTAACCCATCATTCTTTCTTCATTTTCCGTGCATCTGCGCCTTCGAAAGTGACGACTCGGGGGAGATAAGATTACCTCGGCTGCGTGTGGGTGACCTCTCCTGACCCTCGCTGACACTGGGGTCACCAACCCGGCCACAGATTTTCCATCCACGGCACCTCCTCGTGTGCGAAAGCCGATTGAAATGAATATCTCCTAGGAGCCCAGTTTTTCCATCGTGTTTTTAACCGGATTTGCCCACCCACAGGACCCCCACCTCTCAAATCGTCTATCTCTTCACTTGTTTTGTCTTAAGCGTTCCCCCAAGATTTATATAAATAGCAAGTTGGTCAACGAGCCGTTTTTTGGACGTTGGTCACTGGATTTCTAAAACCCACCCACCCCTATTCCTCCCCCCTCAGCTCGCGACCCCCCGCCGGTTCAACTTACCCATGATTCATTTTTGTTCTTTTTTTCTTCTTCCAGATTTAGTCGATAAGATGAAGAGACTCCGTAACGATGATGGAACCACTGACTCCATAGGGGCCGTGCTGCTCGAATGGGTGAGTTAATGGCTGCCCACGCTTTTTTTTACCCTTATCGCCTCTAAGGGGCACTGGGATGTGCGTGGTTAAGTTGTGTAACGTCACCGGTTTGCAGTGATAAAGGCTCATCCGCCATCTTGGAGTACCTTTTTAGGGGACACACATAATCGAGTTAGGGTTTGTTCAACTGAACTCAATTTTCGTACCTTTACACTCAGCACTAAGGTGCCATATGGAAAACGCTCTTAGATGTCCACCATCTTGGAGCACCTTTCTCGGGGACACAGGCGCTCTAAGATGGCCGCCATCTTGGAACACCTTTCTCGTAGACACGTCTAATAGAGTTGGGATTTATTCAATTTCACTACCATATACAATCAGTACTAAGGTACCATGTCCTAAAATAGTAGGTGCACCAATATGGCCGCCATCTTGTAGCACCGAGGGACAAGCCCTATCGTGTTAGGGTTTGTTTAATTCAATACAATGCCTGTATCCTATACAGTCTGCACTAAGGTGCTCTCAGATGGCCGCCATCTTGAAGCACCGTTGAGGGACAAGCTCTATCTAAATTCAACTTCATCTAAATCTAACTAAATTCAATATTATTTCCGTACTTTACAATCAGTACCAAGAAACCACATGGTAGGTGCTCCAAGATGGCGACTTTCACAGGGCGCTATTCTCGATTTAAGGTGTTGCTAGCAGTGTGCGGAAAATAAAAATAGAAAACAGAAGCAATGTATTGAGTCGCGTTTGTTACTAAGCTTTCATCCTTTGTATAACCGGCGAGATTCGAGTTTCTCCCGATATTCTCGCCGAATCTCGACCCGAATTTCGCCTCCCAAGTGCAAGGTGAACGTCCTTCCAGCATCGCCATAAGACGCCTGCATTAAAGTGATTATTACCCCATCGTTTTACTTGCAAATTGCTCTGTTGCAAATCCCCTCTCCGGGTTTTTTTTTCTTCTTCTTTTCCACCTCCTTCTAGCTTTCCGTAAATATTAATTTCATTTTCTTTCGTGATGAGAAACGTAGTCGCGCACGTAGCACAAAGATGCTCGGAATTCTGTAACTTTGACGAGGGGATGGAAACATTGCCATTAAAATTAACATTTTTTCAATTATCCCCTAACCTAGGGTTCAATCGCTTCTGAAAACACGGTGTTTTTTTTTTCTGAAAAATACTGTTCGGGGACTTCGGTAATATATGCGAGGGATTAATGCCCTAGATCTGATCGGGTCGAGGTTTCCAGATGCGAATTTTATGGATGTACCCTTGATTTCCAAAATCTGACAATTTGCAATATGTAAAGTTATTTTGAAAACATGGAGTTTATTTTTACCTCATCGTTTTGTTTAGAATAAAAAATATATATAAAGCCAGGAAAAATGCAGTATTGCGAAACGGACAACGGTGTTATTTTTTAGCGGCTTCTGTGAAATTTGTTGCAAAATATTTACATTTCTGGATTTTTTGGGGGGTTTATCAGCTCTAGGGCCAGTGCAGGTAGATGCAGCAATTCCGTGACGATGGAATGTTAGGATAGGTCGGTGTAGTGTCATGTGGTATTTTTATGGTGACTGTAGGGCAATAAATTGATTTGATTTTGAAGGGTGTTGCAGTGCAAGTGTAGTGTGGTGTAGTTTCATTATCGGACTCCCAGGGGGAGCATTCTTCTGAAATGATAAGCTGCAGGCTACACAATCCAATGAACCTTTTCCATTCGTTGTTTGTTGTTTGCAGCACCGTTTGCTGCAATAAATGCAAATATTTAGTGAATTATGCAGCGCTGTAAACTGGCATTAACGCGCATTAAAAGCAGGCTTCTGGATTCCGTTGACCCACCTGGTGGCAACATGTGCGCAGTTTCGGTTTGTGCCAACGGGTGCTGGTTTGCAAACTGGTTTTACGATCCGGATTACTTATTTTTAAAAAGTATAAAACCCCAAAAAAACGATAACAAACCGTCTGCATGGCGCTCATTTGCGTTTTCCTCCGTTTAGGTCTGGCTTCCCACGCAACTTAACTCTTATTTCGTAATGTTTTCGAAATTTCGGTGGTCTTTGCATAATATTTTCAAGTTCAAGGAAATTTTTGGAGTAAAATTTGCTCTGGTTTTCGTTATTTGCCAACCGTGTTTTTCAAACTTTGTTTGTGGGAAGATGATAAAAATTCAAGTGTTGACGAGGTTGGTGGGTGCCATGTGGAAAACCAAAATTGTTGGCTTGAAAATAGCGATGCCACGTAGCGTTTGAAACACTCGCAGAATGGGATGTTAGAATTGGTGGCTGTCATCTGGGTTTTTTCCTACATCTTATTTGATATAAAAATGGTAAAGTTGTTTGGAATGGGAATGTCAGAACGTAAAAGGACGAGACTGTTTTTCCTGCTCATCCATGAGCTAATTTGGCCTACATTGGCCATCCTCGGCCTTTGATAAAAACAACCTGAATGCCGATCCTAATTGCGAAATGTCCCGCTGACCGACAACTAATGTCGTGCTTTTCTCTTTTTTTATCTTTCAGATTCCCGGTTTAACTTTGTACATTGCCTACTGTGCCAATCAAGTCCACGCAAAAGCGCTGTTGGACGAGAAAAAGAATCACGACAAAAGACTGGAAGATTTCCTCCAACGCTGCCTTGAATCGCCGTTCAGCCGCAGACTTGACCTGTGGAATTTCTTAGGCAAGTATCCCAAACTCTGGAGCCCTCGTTTTCTAGATCAGTGTCCAGCGGCGAGGATAATCGGTCCCTAATTGTCATTCAATTGTCTCCTTGATTTTTCGCTTGTAGATGTGCCTCGAAGCAGACTGGTGAAGTACCCGTTGCTCTTCAAAAATATCCTGAAGCTGGTAAGTGTTTTTTGACGCGATGAACGGAATCTCGAGGGAGATTATTTTTCAAAGTATTAATTTTGTTTTTCGTCTTCTTTTGCAGACTCCCAAAGGTCATCCGGATGAAACCCTTATTACGGCAGCGGTAAGCATCTCGTTCCAACGACTCCTGCTGGCCTTATGTGCCTTTTGACATTGCATGTCCAATATGGCCGCACTCCTTCGCCCCATTCTTCATGTTCATGTTGTTCATTGGAGAAAATGGGCACGGCCATGTTGGAATTTCATTGATTAAAGGCTTCTACAGTCTGGCTGTCCTTCTGCTCCTTCGCCGCTGACTGTTCACTTGGCTTTACGGGAGTTTTATCTCATTTTCCCAAAATATCATTCCAGATCAACATGGTTGAAGAAATTATTCGTAAGGTGGACGAGAAAACCGGGGAAGCCGAATCGAAGCTCATCATCAGCAAACTGGATTACCTGGAGGACAAACAGAGAGATCCTCTGATCGCCACATCCTCTGTGCTTCTCTGCAGCGGAGTTCTTCGGAACACCCGAGGAACGGTACGGCCCCTTACTTTTGTTTTTACATTGTTGCGCCTTCTGGTGGTCATTTTTGACCCATGCATAGAAAGCAGTTCAGGTTTTTGAACGATGTCCTGAAAGCTAACTTTCCAATGTCGCCGCTTTCAGAAACTCAACGTGTTTCTCTTCAACGGCATCTTGGTGCTGACCAGGCCAGCCAGCCGCGACCACCACGGTCTCATGTACCAGGTGTACCGGCAGCCGATCCCAGCCCACCAGCTCGTCGTGGAGGACCTGAAAGATGGCGAAGTCAAGATGGGGTCATTCCGAAACGCCTTCTCCCACAACCAAACAGGTAGGTTACATAGAGTAGACTCAATGTTTGCATATTGACATTTGTTAAAGACATCCCATAATACTACATCAATGGGAAAAATACCTTTTGGAATTATGTTGAAATTCAGAGCTGACCGCAGGTCACACCTACTTAATAGAAAATTGAGGATTATCGAATTTAGAGGGTGTCCGGAATTCGGCTCTAACCAACGATCGCTCTTTTGATTTTCTTCCTCGTGCCCGGTGTCAGCGAATGAGGAAGCGTCCGATGCCTGGCCTCGGCTGCCGATTGGCCCGAAAGACCCATTGGGTAGATACTGCGGATACGCCGTTGCCATGGCAGCAGACGGGATGCTGGAATGTCCTCGGCACTGCTATGCCTTATCGCACAGACAAGGTTGAGGGGATTTCGACTCCCCCGCAATCTCCCCAACGCTGTTGCGTACACTCGTTGTAAGGCGCCACGGTCTTAATGGTCTTAAAATCAATGATTTTGAACCTGAAGGAGAACTGCGGTTTTCAGAATTTCTGTATCGCAGTAAACCTGGTGATTTTCATTATTGTCGTGCAATTTGAAGGAAAAAACAGATGAAGTGGGCTTTAAAACTCTCGAAATTGTTAAAATTTCAACTCTGAATTATTGAACCGATTAACTTAAAATCACAATAAAACGGAGGGCCTCTTAAATTACTTTTTATCGAGAATCAATTGTAATCAATGTAGCTTTAAAAGGATTTATTTTGCAACACTAAAATTTTCCAAGTCTACTGGTTATTCAGTAAAGTAGAACATCTCTTATCCGTCCTGGTTGGGACCTAAGGTTGATTGGTTTAGGGCGAGAGCCGATCAATCCGGGGTTATACAAAATTATTAAGGAATGCGTTTAATGACACTCGATTAAATTTTGTATACATTAGTAATTAGAATATTTGCAAAATTTGTCTTAATTTCTGAAAAATGTTTAATTTCCACAGCCAAGAACTTGTTCCGGGTGTCGTTCCGCGACCCGTCTCAGGGCCAGGCGCATACGCTACAAGCGAACGACTCGCACGACAAGAAGCAGTGGCTGCACAACTTGCGTAAAGTCAGCGGCCAACAAGGGGTTCCCTCGCCTTGTTCCTCGCCTAACGCCGCAGCTGCCGGTGGAGGCGCCACCTCCGCAGCTGCCACGGCGGCACTGCTCACCGCATGCCATCAGCAGCAGCAGGAGCAGCACAACCAGCGCCACAACATGAACAACGCCATCTTGAGCGCCCCCACGCCGCCTCGCGTGCTACGCAAGCGCTCCTCCGACAACAGCCTCCAGGTGGCGTCCATAGAAGCCGCCTGCAGGGGGAGCCTCGCTTGCCTGTTCACCGCCGAGACGCACAGTCACACGGGACACTCGACCGCCACTACACTGTTCGTCTGAACAGCGACACCTAGCGTCTTGGCGAAGTTGACTTTTCTCTGTCGAGATCGACCAATAGGGGGCGTGATCAGTTGGGACGGTTAGTCCGGTGGTCACCGTGCGGTTGACCCTCCTCCTCTTCACACAGTGGTTTTTTTCGTTATTTTTTATTATTTTTTTCTTAAAATAATTCGGGCTGTAGCTAGCTTTCTACTAATTTTTAACACTCACTAACTTGATTGCAGCGTGTTCCCCGATGCCGGAATCTTTCCAGAGGAGAAAAACCAAAGATGGCCGCAAGTCATTTGGCTCCTGTAATCCAGCTTTTACCCGGTGTAAGAAGTTTATGAATAATTGCTAGGTTTAGGATTCATCCTTATTACGTTTCAGCACCCCAATTGGCGTACGAGTCTTTAGGATTGCATTTCAATCACTGAATAAATTCATTTCTGCGAGTAAAGATTTGGAGTAAAAGGACGTGGACGTAGTGGGAAGTTCAATTCTAAAGGCTCGTACGCCACCAGGGGGTGCTGAACCGGAATTTACGTTTACTGTTTATGCAGATGTCGTGATTTTAAATTGACCACAGAGTCTTGCCACGAAACAGCGTTAAATTAGTTCTTCGAAGCTAAGATGGCCGACAAGAAGCAGACGCTTTCGCATTTAGCCAACGTCTGCTTGACGGCCATCTTGGCTTTGATGGAATTGATGCAGGTTGTCTGGCACTTCACTCTTATTGTGGTGGATTCTGAGAACATGATAATTGGTTAATTTGCATCATCATTGATAAACGTGGCTCTCGAGAAGACGCAACTGCAATGGAAATCGCTCGTTAGGTTTCTTGGAATTCATATGCAAATTCAACAGCTCATAATTCGTTATCAAGGCTTTTGACAAATGTCTAGAATTTTCAGGTGAATACAAGGAATGTATTGTGCGAAATCCTTTGCTTTGATGGCGCACTTGTATCGAATATGACGTCACGATTGCAGTTTTTTCGAGGCTGTGCTTACATTCCGTTAATTTTTCCGTTTTCTAACCAATTCGTTAGCGGATTAATTGCCTTCAAAAGCTATACGTTTTTATTTATTGCCAAGTTTTTTACCGCATAATTTACGGATGAAAACTATTGTCAGGTTGTTTGAAATCGTGATGCCATAATTGGAAACAGGTGATGGCGGGGTTTAATCGAGAAACACATGCATTTGATGATCATTTTAATTTCAAACGATATTTTTCGTTTAATCGCCTTCAGCTTAATTACAAGTGGAATATCCGGTTCAAAAACGGCGCCAAATTTTGATCTGGTTTCAATGGAACGCCGTGTGACTCTAGATTTCACGAGAGGTGGAACAGTTCGCTTGACGAGATTTTGTGAGATTTCGAATGCGTTCAAACACGGCGTTCCATAATTTGTTCCATTTTTTTGCGCCATCAAGCTCATTCGAAGGCGCCGTGTTTTGAAGCGGATTTTCCAGCTTTTCATTTTATGTAAAATGTTGCTACCCCGTTATTTTAGGTAAGAAACCTAGTTTCGATGGCCTTCTGTTTTCCGTCTAGAAGTAGATCGTTTTAAGTGCCTGATTCCTAGCTTAAAATGCCTCAGTTTCGGCCAGGCGTTCGAAGGTCGGGTTCAGTCCTGTCCTGTCATAGGAAAAAAATCGCAAATGTCCTTTTGTATCATGCGTCATTAACGCTAATCGAAGATTAATAACGTACGCAGTGAAGAATTTTCCCACTACCATTCTCTAATCTTCGGATAACGTTAACGACGACCTGCGCAACCGCTCATTGCCCGTTGCAGGTGCATTTGGCGAATTGCAGTTTTAATTATCTTTCCTAGTTTTTGCCATCTTTCAACCGTGACTGAATCTCTACGAACATTAATGGTCGTGACTTTACTGTGCAAATGAATCCTCCTGCAGGAGCCCTTAGTTTTGACATTATCATCATGATTGGCATAATTGTCCATACAACTAATCAGCCCTTTCCACTCTTCCCTCACAGATGGCTGCAAGGGTAAATTTGACTTATCAGGTTCTAGATATCCACTCTATGTGAGGTGTCTTAAAAACCCTTCAGCGGGGTTTTAGCAAGGTATTTGCGTTTACCTAAAGTTCAGACTCAATTGCTTGAAAGGTTTTGCTAGTATTATTGGACATTTCCAAACACCAAAGACTAAGGATTTTACAGAATGGTGGCCATGTCCAAAAGATGCCTTCGGATTTGTCGATTTTTCTTCTGCAGCCATCTACGAGGGGATTCCAATTAGGAAAATGGCGTGTTTAGAGGAGTCGGAAGACATATGCCCCTTGTAAATATGTTGTATATTATTGTAAAAGTGCCCAATTGCATCACTGTGTCATGGCGGCGTGTCTTGAGACCTCCTTGACCCCTCTGTTGAACTGTCTAGAATGTAAATAGGCCAGGGGGTTGTAGATAAACGAACTTGGATATGATTTGTATATTTCTAGGGGTCACTAACCCCAGCACGCCCACTCGCATAAGCCTTTTTTATATTTAATTATCGAAAATAGAGTCTCCTGGCTTTTTGCTCAAAACCATATTTTTTGTAACGCAAATAGAGTAGGGAGCGAGAAAGATGGCCGACTTTGAATCGCAGGAAATTTTTAGACTTTTGATAAATTGCCTTCGACGTTATCGGCGAATGCAGACGTTCCCACCAGGGGGAAGCAGACATTGTTCGCAGTGAGAAGCGGCCGATGGTATTGTACATAATTTAGTTTTCATAATTTTTTTTTTTAAGCGGTTAATATGCTTAAATCGTAGTAAGCAAGTGTGGCTTTTGGTTAGAAAGCTGACGAACCCCAAAACCCATCATGAGCACGCATAATTCCTCATAATCTCGCATCAATGAACGCCCCAGGAAGCAGCATTCTGTAGCGCTGTTTCATTTACAGTAACTACTGTGTAGACCACAACACGCGATGGAACGTTTGTGTTCCTGGCGGTTGCTATTGGAAAATTACATAAAAAAATGCGGGTTTTCCATCTTCAGAAGATGGGCCAATTTGTTATAATAAAAACCTAATGCCGATACGTTTTGACTCGTGTTTTGTTCTTGTTCCGATAGGCGGCAAGCAATCTTCGGTGGATTGGAATAGAACCAACGGTCTGTAGTTAGCCCAGTGTATCAAGTTCTTAAAACTTCTCAAATGTTGTGTAGGCAATGTTTTTCACCGGCAAACGTAAGTAATGTACTTGTAGATTTTGCTATAACTTCAGATGGGGATGCCTTAAATCATGAGAAAATACAGACTATGGTCATAACGTAAGAGCTATCCAATGCTCATCCTGTTGTCATTATTGTAGTAGCAGATCTTTGATATGTTATTTGGAATTAAGGTTGTTCCAAACATTTTTATTGGAAGGTGTTTTTATTATGCAAATTTTTTCAAGAACAAATCCGTTATTAGCATCAATGTTTGCCAACAAATGGTTCTAAACAATGTACACCGTAGTTAAATGTCCCAGAAATCACCATTTGTGCACCGTTTCCAGTTATCCCGATGCACATTCCATCGAGCTTATTGGTAGTCCAGGTAATAGGCGAGAGGAGTTGGCAGCCGCAGTTTGTAAATGTGCCGCAGCCTCTTGGCGCCCAGCAGTTTTCGTATCCTGTAGCGGCATATCTCCTTTAGGGTTCTCGGATTGCCTGAAATTGAAACGAGCAAAAATGTAGAACGAATGTCCGTTATTTCGTAACCCGATATCGGACGAGTAACTTACTCTCTAGGTACTGCAAGAGTGCGTGAAGTGGGTTATCCTCTTGGATTAGATCCTTGGGGCTCCGGTCTTTGTTGTCCCTGGCGTAGACGTCGGCGCCAAATTCTAGCAACTGTGGCGTCACTATGTTGGGCTCCAGACTGGACGTAGCGATGTGGAGGGCGTTGCGGTGGATCTTGGTGATATTCACCGAGGCTCCTGAAAATGTACCACGGCCTTAATTTAGAGTTTCTAAACGGTTCAGCGTTTCGTGGTCCTTTCACTGTGGAATGGGTACAAGGGTGGGACCATTGCAAAATGACATGACACCAGGGGTGCTGAACCGGAATAAAGTTAAACAGACTTTGTATTCTTGATGGCATCAGGAATGCAGCTTTGCCATTGAACTACCTGCTCTCAGCAAGATTCCGGCGAGGGCGCTGTTGTTCGTAAGGGCTGCGATGTGCAGCGGCGTTCCATAATGGCAGTCAGAGGCATCCAACTTGGCGCCGGCATCCACAAGGATCTGAACGCATCCGTTCTTGCCTGGGCCAATGGTAAAAAATAAAGAATGGATGTTAGACTTTCAGGTTACAAGCTGCCCTTACATGACCAATTCTTGATTTACACCATGTCACGTGACAGGAAATCGATTGCAATCTCCATTATTCCAGGAACAAGTTTCGTGAGAATTTTGATAAAAGCTCAACAGATTTGTCAACTATTTAAAATCTTTCAACTTGTTTCGACCTATCGTGACATGGCTTACGTCCGGAAGTAATCGGATGGACAGCACTGGCCATTGCTGCACTGATGCAAGTGATATTAACAGCTGTTATATTTAGATAGTCTGTGAGGCTATTACCGCCTGAACTGGCCTTTGTTACTTTTATCCAGCCGTTATCAATCGAAATTTCCCAAATGTGCCCCTCGGGCATTGCTCAAGACGTTTACTGAACCTTGTTTTCGTTTGTTGAACCAATCACGTTTTTATTGATAATTTGAGAAAAAAAAATATTTAGTTATTTATCCGGGTGATTCATGACCCTGAACTCGTAAAACTGTTATCAGGGTGATTTTAGTCGACAATTATACTGATCCGGAATATTGCAGATGGTCACATGTCTTATGTGACCATTGACTCTGGTTATCTCCTAATTCAGACTGTTTTAAATAGAGACGTTGATGGATACTTTAACGGGGTTATATATCTTACCGGTCCTTACCTATAAATGATAATTTAACCAGCCGTGCTCATCAATAAATACTTTTACAAGCTATTGATTGGTAATATATGCGCACTAACCGGATAGAGCGGCATCGTGCAATGGCGTGCAGAGCGCTAACGGAGGATTAACTAACGCTCCTTTGGATAACAGGAACTTGACGCACTCCTCGCTTCCGAAGGAACTTGCTTCGCACAGGGGTGTGGATCCGTCAATGTTAGGCACGTTGATCTGGAAGCCGGAAAGACTAAGCAGAGTTGGCCTCTTGAAGTCACAATGTCTGAACTCTGGAGGGACTTACAAATGCGCCTTCTTCAATGAGCAGCTTGATTATGTCGAGGTGGCCGTGCTGACAAGCCACGTGCAAAGGGCTGATCTGGTCAGAGTCGACCTCGTTCACCGGACTCCCAGTCTTCAGCAGCTCCTTCACCTTCTCCGTGTGTCCGAGCATGATGGCCACATGCAATGGGAAGCGGTTGCTGAGGTTCGAACCTGAAGCATCAATTTCGAATTCATTAGGGCTTTACTTTTCAAACTGTCGCGGCACATCGGTGCCCCAAAACTGATAAACAACAACCAAATCTCGTTCCATTGATATAATGGAGAAATTCGTGAAATTTGTACGGAAATTTCATTATAGGGCAAAATTCCTGTCAAAAATGGTAGCATCGATACAATATTACTTTTCAATTTTGCGCTCATGGCACACCGTATATGGTCTGTGGCACAAGTGAGGACCCTTGGCGGCACGCTTTTTTGAAAAACACCTTTAGGGCATTTGAAGCCAAGAAACCCCACATTTTCTAGAACATTTTAAACTTAGAGTTTATTCTCTATAAATTCTGAATTGTGTGCCCCAAGGCCGTATATGTGATCACATTTCGGGGATGGGATGATCACATTTCGGGGGGATATATGTATATGGCCCAAAAATCGCAGAAAATTGGCGAATTCGGTTGAAATTTGGGAAATTTACTGGATTTTGGGGGGGGGTATCTATTTCCGATTATCCCTCCTCCCCCTTCCTCCCTCATTTAAATACGGCCCTGATCGTGCCCTAGCCGATTCTAAAAAAATACTGAAAATATGCTAAAATTAGTTTTTTATGTTATTTTTAAAAATTGTAATTAATTATTTATCAACTAGTCATTGTATTAGTAAAGAAAGCATTCGATGTATAGGACAATCATTATGTCACTTGATGCCGTCCTTGACGAAATTTGAATTTCATGACGCCATGTTCCCAGCGTCCCCTCGTGTCGTTTTTTGCATGCTGAGTAACCCTATTCATGACTCACTTTGAAGTAGGATTAAACCAGAAATGTGGAACTTGTTATATTATTTTCTGTGATAATGATCAAGAGGGAAGTAGACTGGGAATGTCTTTTAATTAATTGATTGACTTTTAATCAAAAAGGATATCCAACTGGCCTCTGCCCAGCGCACTATCCGCACATGCATGGGGACATTGTCCGTTCGATCGCTCTCCAAAAAAGCGTTTGATATGCGATTTGAGCATGCGGAGAACTCACAGAGATTATTGGTTTCGACCATCCCTTCTTCAGGGGGCAGCCCCTCCATCTCGTGTGAACCCTACAAGGGTTCAAATATCAACACGGAATCAGCTGCTTCTACACTCAGCTGATTGGATTTTGCACCAGCTGCTTTTAGTTTAGACAGATAACACAGATGGCGCCAACGCTCTCGTGCAGGAACAGATTTGTGAAAAATAGCGCCAATGTTTGTGCAGTTTGAATTCATTGTAAAGTTTTGAAAGACGTAATTAGGTGTTTAGAGGTCATCTTGAATTGGGTTCATCTAGCTAGCTTGGCAATACAGTCATGTCTGAGGTCTCCATGATTTAATCAGATTCCATTTTGGAAAATTCCCGTAATAAAATCACAGGTCCTGCGTGATAAATACGGTTAGAAGCATCTTTAGGGTCCATTTAAACACAACAGTCACGTGACTCACGTTACACCCGTGTCCTTAATTTACGTTTCCAAACTGATGGTAAAAACGAATGGTCACTGCGCCGGACGTGTGTAAATGCTTCAACTGGATTCTATGAAAAGACAACCATGTTTTTATTCATTGATACTGAAGAGATTTCACGGAACTTATTGTAGTAAACGGAACGGACACAAAACGGATGGGGATCAAATGCATGGACCTTTTAAAGAACTAAAGAAATACTACAACAAATTTGAAAAAAGGCATGGTCACAACATGGCACGAAATTAAATTAAATATTGTTCTAGTCTTATCCTGTTAAATAGTAAAACTCTAGTCGTTAAACAAGGCTTTCCTTCATCGTTAACTAGGTGTGGTCACGCTGTGATTAAAATCCTAGGCTAAACCGTCATGTAATTTCAACTGCAATTAGCCTCGGCAGGGGAAATCATAATCACTTCGATAATTATCGCGCATGAGCAAACACGATGTTCATGCTAAGGTAATCTAATCCCTTAAACCCAAATCACGTAACTCAGTTCAATTCAGTCCTTTTTCTCTTTGCTCTTTCAACCAATGTCATCGTTTCCCAATTTAAGATGGCGGACGTCTGTCCCACCTGTCGATCCTTCATTACTTTAAAAAAAAGTGTTGGCCCAGACAATAAAAATAGCGCCAAGGAATTGTGTTTGAAATACTACATCACGTGTTTTGGCACGGTTTTGGATTCACCCCAGATGTCTGTTTGTTTAATCAAATGTCCTCGACTGTGTTGATCTTGTTTTCAAATGTTGCGCAGTAAAGTCTCGTTAAACCCCAAACAGAGGATTAGAGGCTCGCATTAGCATTGGTCACGTGTTTGTGGCAACCACGCAATAATTCACCTCTGCTTTTAAATACATATCGATTTCTGGTAATTTAATTATGGCGTCCCCGTGCAACGTGCGAAATGGTGTACAGAGAGGACAAATAATTGATAATTGCGACGTTAAATTTCAAATAAGTAAATAGGACAAACCTGGGCTAAAAATCCATCCTTTCGAAATCAGTTAATCAAAATATCTCATGTTTATTGAAAGGACCATTTTCAAGGAAATTTGACATCACTTTAACGTCATTTGTCGTTTAAATATTGGGTGTCAATTTTTCTGAAATTGTTTATACTGAATTTATATGAAACTTAAAATCATGTGGTTATGCGTGTAATGTACATGACAAGTCTTAAACATTTTCACTAAAATACATCATTTGCATGAAAACGAAAATACGTCTTTTACATGTAAACTAAAATACGTCATTTACATTTTCACTAAAATACGCCAGTGCTATTCATGTAAATGACAAGTCTTAAACATGTTCACTAAAATACGTCAATGCTATTAATGTAAATGACATGTCTTAAACATGTTTACTAAACGTCGTGTTACATGAGAATAGATGTCATTGACATCTCATGTGATCTTAGGTCGGTTAGACCGTAACTAAGCTGACAAAAGATTGTTAAATTGCGGAGTTAATGGGAGATTAACGCAATTAAGAAGTCGTTAATGGGGTTTTATCCTGAATGTTGACCATGAAACCGTCCCTCGGAGGAATCACACGTGTTCCAGACGCACTCGTGTAACTATCTCGCACGCTGACCTTAAAGTGAGGCCGTCCCTATGCAGTTTCAGCGAGTTCTCGTATATATTTCATTTGTTTTTTATTTCAATGCTTTGTGCGAACAAAAGGAACCGACGGAGAACAATGAAACGCTCGTTTATTAAAATAAATATTTATATATGCCAGTATCGATGTTAATATTGGACGAGTGCAAGGTGCCTGCAAAGTTTTGGCCCAGTTTGGCAATTTGAAATTGGTGAATTTCACGCCGAGTTTAATTGAAATTCACATTTTTCCAATAAATATGGTTGCTCAACATCAAATAAGTTTCGAATCACCGATCCCTTGTTATTCATATCGTTGTTCTCGTTTTGTGATGATGGCATAATACACGTTTTTGTCGATTTTAGAATTTCACGTGGACACCCTGTATTGTGTGACGACATCCGCCCCCACGCATGACGTCACCGTTTCCCGGCACGCCACACACGGCTGTTGAGCTTCGTCCATTTTGCTTTGGTATGGAAGCTAGTGCAGTCGCTGTCGCATCCGAGTACCTCTTCGATGGGCTGAATTTCAAGTCGCTTAGGCGTCCGCTTTTCGCAAAGAAAATCTATCCTTGCCGATAAAGACGAACGTCTGTTTTTTTTTTTCAAAACCAAAACCAAGCCCGAATTCCGACAGCCGGCTAAGCCCGAATCTTCTCATTTCGTCGTACGAATCTCCATCCAAAATTCCGAAATTCTGAGGATGAACAACGTTTCTTTCGCCCTCCGAGTTACCATCCAGGTCCCATCTGTCGACGCCAATTTCGCCGCAGCCACCGTCGGCACCCATACCGACTCACCGGAGGACCTTCAGCTGCCTCCCAGGCCGTAAATTCCACGGTTTCGTCTCGCTCCAGCCACCGTCAAATCTTAATTTTCTCCTCGCCATCTCGCTGTCTCCGCCATTTTTTTTCTTTAAAAACCGCAGAATTTCTTTTTTTTCCGAAAACGCAACGCACGACAGGTAAGTCATAGTTTTTTTTTTTTTTCTTAAAACACGTTCGTGAGGAATTTATGACATTTTGCGATTTTTCCGTATACCCGATCTCAATTTTCATTTCGTTCCCGAATAACAATCTCTGGAATTCGAATTTTCTTGGAATTCCTGGAAATTCTCCGAATTTCTTTGGATTGCGCGATACGTGACGCCATTATGACGCAGTCGGCTGGTCAGCCGGAAGAATGGAATACCGCCATTTTGGATTTCAAACATTTTTTTTTTAACAATAATTCTATTGGTAAAGTAATAAATTGTCTCGCTTTCTCCAAATTTTAACATACAAATTTGTACCGCTCGGATTGATTGCGCCACACGACGTATTTTCATAATGACGCAATAAAATCCAGTCGAAAAATCGCAAGCTGTTTACTAGATTTATTTGAGTATATCGTTGCCATTTCTGTGTTTCGTTCGTTGCCGAGTTTTAGTTCGTCTTTCGTACAAAAACTAAAAATAAGTGCTTGATATAATACCGTTTCGGGGTCACTGTCACAGCGACATGAGATGCTCCACCAATCAGTTTCGTGTTCGAATGAATAACAACTCTAATCCGTCTCGTGTTTTTCCGTATACGCAAACTAATTTAATATTGTGTTGTTAAACCCCATGTTATGAAACCGTATTAACAAAATGTCTTTTTCGATGTTCCATATTGATCGTGAATGTTACGTGTCGTGATTTAATGTTTGGCATGCCTTAGATCGGTTTTATGTAGACCGCTTTTTAATTCGCTCCTTGCCTCACTAGCGCCGTCGTTCAACCAACTTCATTTCCAGACGTAAACCTTTGACCTTTTAAAGTTTGACAGCAATATAGGCGCAAACAACGGAATGGATTAGTCCAAATTTATCTTGAATTTTCAATCCTTCAAAGTTTCGTAAAGAGCGCATGTGCACATGCACGTTTCAACCGATTTTATGCACATCAGGACGAAATCCATTCCGTGACTTGGAATGTCATTTCAGAAATACTTTTGTTTTCAGAAAATGTTCTCCCTATCTGTTTTGAATGAAAAATTCTTTCGTTTGCTATGTGTAGAAGCCTTGTTCATATCATTCCAATCAGCTCTCCAATTTTTAGTAGAATACTGGCTGTACTGCCAAGCAAGTTTTTAACAAATTCATAACGAAACCGTCTTTGCATTGTTATGAGCTGACCTTTGCAGCGTTCTGTGAATAGATGGCATTGGACTTGGAAATGTAGCGCTACAATTGCCTCCACTGTTGTCACGTGTCGTCACTATGACAACAGACGTCTTTATTCCGGCTGTTTTGCGTAAAACATTTGCCCAGGTGGGATATCATCTCCTTTTGTCTGGTTTTCATGAAGCCGGATTAGTGAATTTGTGATCACTTTTCCTTTGGATCTTTTAAGTTATGTTTTCTCACACCGAATCTTCTTGGTTTAATGTGCGCTCACTGTTGGTGCAACCCGACATTGGTAGATTAACGAAGGTCGTTTATCCCCCATCCCCCGTCTATTCTTTTCCTTTTCCCCCATTTTTCAAAGGACAATATAATGCTCGGACTTGCTTTTAGAGAGGTTAACAACGGCAGGTTGTGACGTTGTTCATTGATTTCTAGCGTTGGTAAATATTTTTCTTGTGGATTTACTAAGCGTTACGTTTCGCATTTTTCAGGGTTAGTTAGCTTACGTAACGCGCAATGTATACATTATTTCGTAACCCGAGAGGCGACTGCTATTTGGTTTCTTTTGGATTTTGATACACGGTTGGGTCATCCCCGAATTATCAGTTTTCGTAATCTGTTGCTAATCGCCGATTACTTCTGACGAATTGCCAGGTGATGGAACTGGAAATCGCCTTTCATTAATGCGTTTACACTCATCCGTTCGGAGAAATTCCTTTCCGTGAACTCGCTTCAGTGTTGGTTAAATACAAATATATAGTTCATTTCTCGCGGATTCCCCTTTCATAGAATTCCGTTGAAACATTTACACGTCCGGCACAGCTATGGTAATTGGACCATGAAAATTGAATGGATACAGCACATCCTTAAGTTCGCCTTGCATGTACATGTAGGCTATATCAGAAATCCATAATGCCCTATCGGAGAGTGACTTTTTACCTTCCAGCTGTTAGTCTTAAAATTCGCCATGACCTTAATCTCCCCCTTCATTGTTATTATCGCAAAAATACCTTGCTCCCAATGACCTTAAAGAGGACCATACGCAAGCCATAAGCAATGGTCTTTTACGCTATATGAGTAAAAGCAAGTTACAAAACCCCTAGTTTCTAAATTTTACAGTAAACTGTGAAACAATTTCATGCCACCAACGGTTTAATGATATACAGTGATTTACACATACAAATGAAATTAATTTTATTTGGGCGTATAATGGTGTTTTATTTAATACATGTCCACAAGATTAGATACTCTGAAATACATGTCTTCACAGCTTTTTAGCTTTTGTAAACTTACCAATGACATCAATATTTCTTCCAATTAATCTGGATGGAAGTTAATTCGTTTGTTACCCATGGTTACGCTTTTAGCACACAAAAAACCAAAAACCTTTAAATCTTGTTTAAATATATATATTGTCGTAGTTGTGAACCTTGCTATTTAATCAATTTATGTTTAAGATATCTGATGTCAGGTTTCTTACGTGGTTACGCGTCCAACTAGATAAATTAGCACGCTTGCCAAGAACTCAATTTGTTCTTTTAAATTACATTATATACTTGGTGTTTTAGAATCACCAAAGTACTCCTGAAAAAAGTTGTACTTGTACAACATGCCAGAAGATCCCCTCTTGAGGACGTCCTTTTTGAATGGGCCCAATTAACATTGCATCATGACGTGTGTCATTTGAAGGCATCAATGACGTCAGATTAATTGGTCGAATTTCAATAATACCTACCCTTCGTGAAGCGTGACGCACAAGGATTTATAAACACCACTCCTTCTAAAACTAATACGGAAATTCCAATATGTAACAACTTAACGTTTTCTAACTATAGTTATTAAAAGTAAAAGTGTTTGTCTGGTTTTACTAACTGTCAGTTGGGTTTAGAGCATTGTTTTTCAACTTTTTTCAGCTCAAGGGACACTAAACGAGATCTACAATTGTCGCGGCACAAAATACATTTTTTAAGTTGAGGTTTTCAATTTACAATTCAAACTTTCGCGGCACACATGCAGAGCTTTTACGGCACACTGGTTTAGAGGGTCAGTTATTTTCGTCCACTAAAACTAATCTGGATCTATCAGGGTGTGTTCCATATTTATATTTAACATTCTCATAATCTTATCAATAATATCGTTATGGACGTCATTGGCCAGAAAAGAATCAATATTTGCTTATTTTTTTCTTCTTGAAAAATAAAAGGGGTTAGTGATTTTTCTAAACTTGATCTCAGTTAACGACTGCAGGATCGAACGTTAAGGACGCAGGATTTCCAAGGGTATTTCATGACTTTTTCCATGATTGGATGCAACGGTGGTTTTCTTCTGTACGTTTTCGCCATCACTTCTGGAATGATATTTGCTGACGGAAAAAGTAAGTCGGGTCCGGTTTTGCTCGCATTACAATGCCCGGATTGTTATCCGGTGTGAAGACAATGGTTAAACGACGTCACGGCACGTCCTCGTGTTTGGTGGTTCCGGTTGCGCCACTCGTGGTTTAGGTTAATCGACGATTAAGTGTGGGAATGAGGAACTTGCAACTGTAATTCGAAGCGTTGTTACATTAGCCTCGTTATCCAGATCACAGGCTTAAATCAATTGCCTACATGTACTTAACTGGACCGCCTTAATTGGAGGTGGAGCCGATGTGGTCACGTGCTTGAGACTTCGTTAAAGTTAACGGCCCGTTAAACACTTCCAACATTGAAAAATGTTTACATAATTTGTACCTTTATAATGTTCCGTCATTGTTGAGCAGTTCGGTAAGGGACCATTCAAAAAGGATGTCCACAAGAGGGGGAAGGGGCATTGAGGACGTCTACTAATGATGGCATTTTTCAGTTCTTGGATTTTCTGATTAAGTTTTAAAGATCAGTGAAAGGGGAAATGGACACCAGAATAAGTGTGTCCCCAGTTCCAAACGTGCTTGAATTTTTAAATTACCTCTATAGTATATAGGGATCAATGGCTATTAAAACCATTTTCATGCTTGTTGTAGGGTTTTGAATTAAATGTGCAAAACCACATGTCATGTTCCCTGATGTGGCTCCATTATCCGGAAAACGTTGAATTATGAAACAAATTCAAGCTGCAGATGCATGCAGTATGGTGAGAACACGTAAACATGTCTGCTTGTTACAAGGAGTGCGGCCTTCAACCGCGATGGCGTTTGCCACGTTTTTGATGATGTTTATGATCACTGGTGTTTGATGTCTGGGCCCCTGTTTCGGGGAGTTTTTGACGTCAGTAATTCTCTATTGTGTGTGCCACGTGCCACGTTCATAACATTGTAACGCATTGGCTGAAACGATGATGGCCATTACGAAGCAGATTTACTTTTCACGGAACAATTTCACTCGCGATGTGATTAGCAAACTGGTTTTCCTTTTTATGTTAAAAGTGAGATAGATTCGGAGTGAATTGCTGATTCCTGTTCCTGGGTTCACTCGGAGTCTCCTCGGACAATGCAATTTTACGATAACACGGGGTGAGCTCTTGCTTTCGCAAAATCTTGCATGGGGTCGAACTCTCGAAAAATCTCGGAAATTGCATGCACGTGAGATGGGGAGATTTGATGTGATCTATGATTACTGGTAAATTTGGGCAAACTTAAGTTTCCATGTATGGGTGACATAAGCCAGGAATTGTGTAAGATGTAGAATTACAGCCAAGTAATACGTGAACGTACGGTGTATGGGTCCATTCAAAATGAACATCACCGAAATTCCTTCGAAAATTTATCACTTTTCCCTACCCCCTCATAAATGTCCTTATTTTATTTTCAAAAGTAGGGTGTCCAGCAAATATTTTGAAAAGTACAAAGGCCCATTCCCGAGGTTTTCAAAATGAAAGTACATTTGGGACTGGGAACACGTTTTTTTCTGGTGTCCATTTCTCATTTCACTGACCTTTAAAATTCAAACAAAATCCAAAAACTGAAAAGTACCATCATTAGTGGACGTCCGTAATGGCTTCCCCTTCCCCCTCCCCTCATCCTCTTCCCTGTCCACATAGTGTCCACAAGCCAGCAGACCCCCTACCCCCTCTTGAGGACGTCGTTTTTGAAAATAAATCCACGTATATGGCCCATGTTTTTTCCCCTCCGGTGAGAATTTTGAAACTGTTGCTTTCTCATTGGTCGATGTCACTATGACGATTCTGTGTTGATATAGCATATATTGAACTATGTTCAATTGGCGATTGATTCTACATGTTTGGTTTAGTTGAAGGTTTGCACGTGATACTTTGGGCAGTGTACGCCATCCTTTGAAACCTAGTTCGCCTATTTTTATCTCCAAAAGTAACTAGGACGTATTTACACAACCGTCTTCAATTGTCTCTGGAGCGTACACGCTTAACTTATCTCGAGTGTGGCATCGTTACTTTAATTGGATAAGATGGTCGATTTTGGAAGGCTAGCCTTGCACCGATGTTATTTTTAGCATGACGGAGACACCCTGTAATACCGTGCTATGCAGATGAAGGGGTTCATCAGATGCGATATCCTAATTTCATCCCCCTCACACTCGTAATTATGTTCGATGACAGTGGATGATTGGATGTGGAAATGCCAAGGTTTTTTTTGTTGAAAAATCACGTTGTTGAAGCATGCTTTTTGTGCTAATCAAACGTTAACAACAAGAAGGATGGTAACACACAATGCCTGATCATGCTTCAATGCTACCGATGTGCACCCAGGGGCAATGCTGTTAGTTATTTGATTTAGGACTGTTTGTAGCATTTGTTGATAATGGTAAAAAGAGCGGAAAATGGGGGCTTTTTTTGAAAGCGGAACTCGTTGATTGATGACTGGATAATTTGCGATTCTAATTAAATGGTTGCTGACGTCCTCGTGTCACGAGATGCTTTTTTTCGGGGGGACATTGAGGTTCACGAAATTTGATGAGTCTATTGGGTCTTGAATATGTTACACTAAAACCTGTCTAAAAGCATGCGCTTGGGACCGGTGAAAAATATGCTTTTAGACAGGTTTTGCATTTATACATGGGTTTCCAAGTCGCGACCGGCATATTTTCTGCTTTTAGGGAGGTTACTCATTTACACAGGTTATGCATTTAGACAGGTTTATTTATACAAGGGTTACCAAGACGGGACTGACACATTTTATGCTTTTAGAGGGATTAATTATTCATTTATACATGGGTTACCAAGTCGGGACGGGTTCATTTTATACTTTTAGAGAGGTTACTCATTTACACAGGTTATGCATTTAGACAGGTTCATTTTTACAAGGGTTACCAAGATGGGACTGACACATTTTATGCTTTTAGAGAGGTTATTCATTTATACAGGCTCTACTATACCAACAATTTAGGTCGTGCATGGATCTAGTTAATGGCGATGTCATCCAAGCCTTGACCCTTCCATATCTAATAAAATATCGGTTCTTTAAATATGTATATAATTAAAGGTTAGGTGCTAAGTTTTCAATGGCGACGTGTCAGTTATTTTAAACTTTGGTGTCCAGTTTAATCTAAGGCAAGGTTACTAATATTGAGTAATGGGAAATTTGAGATTTTGAAGGTTCCATTGATGTTAATTACATTTTATGGGTTTGGAACGTCTACAAAAATTGGTGATTGATATTGAAGTCAAATTTCTTTATAGGATTCGTATCCTCGAACTTTTGCCCCACAGTGAAATGAAATGTATACTGTTAGATGTGTATGTCACTGAACTCTAGGCTTAAAAAAATGGACAGTTTTAAAAGCTGGATATAACATCGATAAGATGACTTTCTATTTTAGGAACATATGAGCCATTAGTGGTTTGTCAATTTTTATCCATGTTTAATTTCTGATATCCGACATCTGGTTGTTGCATTGTGGTTTTTTGTTGTAAACAATGGATTTCACTGATAACTGCGCACTGCAATATCTAGGGATGATTTATTGGTAGTCAATGACGCCATATTGAAAGTCGTATTACGAAAAGTTTATAAAGCTAGTATATTTAGTGTTTCAACATTTATATTAATTAACGATCATGAATTAATAATTTCTGAACGCAAACATTTTGTCTGCTTTTCAAAGTAAGTAATAAGAGAAAGCATTGGATGACGCCATATTGGAACTCGTGAGGCGGCTCCCGATAGGGGACATTCAAAAAGGACGTCCTCAAGAGGGGTGTAAAGCCTGATTCACACTAAGCTAGTAATTTAGTCAATTGGCAAGTATTTTAGTAACTAAACGTGTGTGAACAGATAAATTTAACTGTTCACACACGTTTAGTTTCTAAAATACTTGCCACTTGACTAAATTACTAGCTTAGTGTGAATCAGGCTTAAGGGGTGTCTGCTGGCATGTGGACAGGATGAAGAAGGGAGAAGTCATTATGGACTTGCACTAATGATGGTATTTTTCAGATTTTGGATTTTTTTGTCAGTGAAAGGGGAATTAAACACCAGAAGAAATGTGACCCCAGTCCCGAACATTTTGAATGAATGTCGGGGGATGTCTTTTGTGAATGGCCCCGTAGGACTTTTTCGCGATTTAATTTGTTTATAAATAGTTTTCAAAATTATCTTTTACTGAATGAGAGATATTTATGAGTTAATCGGTGGTAAATTGGTTCTTTAAAAAGAACTAAATAAAATGAAACGAGGAGGACGCCATATTGGGACTCCTTTAGCATATCCCTACCATCGTTTGCGACCTTCCTCCATTTTTGAGAAAACAATGCAACTTTGTATTGTAAAATAAAGAGTATATAATTTTTGTTTCGATTCTTTGGTTTAAAATTCGTGCTATGGGGCTGTGTGTGTTTTTCCAGACCGACTAAAGCTGCATTAAAAGTAGGCCGTTGATTGTGTGCTAATCGAGCGTTTTTATCTCACGCTTTTGGCTTCTACTCGCGAACTCTATTAAAATCCTGATTATTATTCCTCGGGATAAATTATGTAAGTTAATTCTTGACGTATTTTATGATGTGTGGAACCTTAATTAACTGTCACCTTGTTTACTCTTCGAGAAATTCTTTACCCAACTTTGGCCTTAAGCCTGAACTCGGATGCCGTAATTTTTGTTGCCTTATATAATCCAGAGTTTTTCCTAATCCACATTCATTCTGAATTTGGCAGTCTTTTGTGCGCTTCTCTACCAATTAATTGAATCGCGAACTGGAAACATTTTGCGAATCCGAGGTAAGGATTGATTTTCTTGAATTGTTAAGTTGAGCAGGTAACGAGTTTTACTTTCAATCGACATATCGTATGAATCTACATCATCGAATTTTTTTTATAAATGCACCAATTTATCTAACTGTATCGATGGCATCAGGCTGGATGTCACTGTCATGATGCAATTTAGTACATACTTGATATGTTGATTCCCAAGGTACTTTCGTTATCGGTAAAGCCTTGGTCCATTTTGTTCGTGTGAACTTATCTAAAACGAGGCAACTTGTTGGGATGGCATTGAATTGCAGTAAAGTCTACTTCCTGTTCCGAGTCACCTTGTATGGAAACCCTCAAGACAGTCAAAGTGGAAATCTCACTAAAATCGTTTATTGTAGTTTAATGGCAAGGGGTCACCTAATATGAAAACCCTCGTGAGTGATCTTAAGGTGCATTTCCACGTGAGAGAAACTCTCGAGATGCTCTCCAAAGCAGTTCGAGAGTTGTCACTCGCAGCTCGCAGAATATGAACCTTGTTCGGAGTTTGAGAGCAGCTATCGAGATGCTTATGTATAGGGTTTTTAATGTTTAAAAATGAAGTTTGGGGAAAACTCTCGAGATGCTCTCCAAAGCAGTTTGAGAGTTGTCACTCGCAGCTCGCAGAATACGAACCATGTTAGGATTTTGAGAGCAGCTATCGAGATGTTTATGTTTTGGGTTTTTTAATGTTTAAAGCGGAAGTTTGGGAAATTTTATGGAATACTGGATGTAACGAGTAACTCGCGAGTTAATCTCAAAGAACCTTTGATACATAACAAATTACCTAATAAAACGACGTACCTGAGACACGATAAAACATGTTTTTTAGTTGTCGAAAATGTTTTTGTTATTTCTATCGCCAACAATTCCAATGTTTATTTAACTTGTTAATTGTCCTCATAGCATGTCGCATTAAAAGGTAATTTCAGCAATATTTTAAACCTCTTTTTATTGTGAAATCAATGGCCTTGGGAGATTGTGGTCTTGATGGAGCATTATTGGAGTTTCACATTTGCGTGCATATACGAAAAATTGCAGAAGTTTCATTTTACTGACAGTTTCAGCAATTGTCTCGTCATTGTTTCACGTTTTTAGTAGCATCGGGAAATTTTCTCATGGCAATGAAAGTCTGAATAAAAAAATTATAATAAAAAAAAGTTAAGCTTTCCTAAAAGAACTGCTATTAGGATGATATCAAGGGGAGTGGTGATACGTGTTAACAAGATGTCTTTGTGGAAACTTGAAATAGACCGACATGAATCAAAAATATGCGTCATCGTGTTTTTCCGCTAAGCGATTTTGCTCGCCTATTGATGGTCTTAAGGAGAAATTTCGGTTTTGATGACGTCACTGCTGAATCTGATTTTCATCAGATCGCGACTAAATCCATATGGCATCCATGAAATTTTGGCGCCAGTTTTTATACCATAAGCGATCTGGTTAATTTAGATTCGCCAAATGTGTGCAAGAGCTGTGGTCATGGAATAGATTTCATCCTAGCTGAAAACAGATTTAGATAAAATTGCTGCAAATGTGTTTTCTTGCTAGAAATTCAGAAAAAAAAAAATGTTGGCACGCTTGAATGTGCCTGTTGTGTGTGGATTTCGACATGTTATTCGTGACTATAGAACTGTAACCCACATTGTTCGGTTGTTTACATTCTTTGGTAATTAGTATGATATTTACTTATGTTGAAGTCACGTTTTCGTTAATGGATTAAGTCTACTTTGAATTTTTTTTCCTGGAAACTAAAATTTCAACCAGTTGGAAGCGGTTGGGTCTGGCAATGGGCTTTGGTACTTTTCCAACAACCCAAAGCAGTAAGCAAAACAAACATGTTTACGTGGGCGTCGTCTTTAAGAACACGTATTTCAACACGTTGGTCATATAATTTTATTACATAATCAATTTTCAGTTCCTCGTTATGGCATCACGGAATTTTTTAATGTGGTGTAATTACAATTTTCAAAGTTGGACACTTTAAACAATATGCATTTTCGATGGACATACCAAATGTTTCGAACTTGTATCGCAATTTACTGATCCTGATGATCAGTTTGACACCTGAGACGACTGGTCTAGGTGTAGAATTAAACGAGATCTACACATTTTAATTATCCTAACAGCAGAATTTTCATACGTTTAACCGCTTTTTTTACTTTTGTCTTTATCGTGTTGCCCATTACCATAATAATTATAACCGTCGTGAACTTGATACAGAGGCGGTCAGTTTGACCCCACGGACGACGTGATTTGAGCGAGATGTCCGCATTTCCGTTTCACTGTTCTGTTTTGTGGCATGGCATGTGTTCGTTTAGTTTTAGAATAGCACGTGTATCTTCTGTAGTAGGCTTTTGTGTTGACTTTGACTTTGATGCCGTTTTTGTTTTCAAGCGGCGCTCCAGCGTCCTCGGCCGTTGCCCCGTTGCCTTCCATGGCTAAAGACCCTTCGCCCTGCGCTCATAAGTCCACCTCCGAAACATCGCTTGATGAGAGAAGCGCACTGTTGGGGCACTCTGTTCCGAAGGGGTGAGTTTTTTGTGTCACGTGTCCGTGTGTGGGGGGTGGGGAGGAGAGAGGTGGCTGCCCCTGTGGGCCAGCAAACAATGCGAACACCGAAGCGCTGCCAGAAAGCTATCACTGAGGGGGGAAAATTTAATTTAGGGGCTCAAGATGGCCGCTGGAAGTTACGAATTACAGTTGTGACGTAACTCTGATTATGTTCCATTTGAAGTCCATTTACACACGTCAGTTCCGTCAAGGATGAAAATAGTCAGGGTTCGGTTAAACGTAACAGTCTGTTATCAAATGGTAAAATGGCTGATTAAATTGAACGGTTAATCTTTCTAGCATCCTTTCGACACTTAGCCTGAGTCGGATAGCCGCAGAGTGGCACGTTGACGCTATTGGTTTTGAACGGAGTGTAAAAAAGTGTGCCTCTGCATGCAATTGACCCTGAACCCAGGATTAGGACTGGGATTCGGATAATGAGCATTAAGAGACTGTTAGCAGTAATTAATGCGCCTCATTTTTATCTTCTAATTTAATCGCCGGAGATTAACGCGTGACGTCATTGCGCACAATGGAAGCGATTAATACTCGCTTAACTGGGCTCAGTTTGATGAAGAGCCAAGTGAGTGCAGTCTGCCCTCGTCTTTTTTTTTTAATTCAATTGTTGTCAAAGCCGCATTAATTTCAAGTTTCAATTAATTCGCCGCCATTGTTTTATCCCTCTTTTATCCTTGAAGTTGTTAATCCTTGAACTCTTTTAAACTTAGGGATGGGCGATGGCTTTTCTGCCGCCAGGTGGCGTGTTGCGAGACATGTGCTTGTAGAGTGATGTTTCTGATGTAATCATTTGAAGTAATTGTAAAAAAAAGTTAGCAGTTTTCTTTAGGTCCACATTGCCGAAAATCCATTTTGCCAACCCTCCATTTTACAAGCTAACTATGGCTGTCGGCGAAGTGGGACTATGTTGTAAACATCTAAAATGGGCTTTCGGCAAACTGAACCTAAAGCTATTAAAGCTTTAGGTTCAGTTTGCCGAAAGCTCATTTCTCATTTTCTGACCTAACAATGGGCTGTGTCGGCGAAGTTGGACCATACATTCAAGGTTTCTGAAATTCTAAGTTTAAACGGTATAGATCCGCATTGCCGACAACTCATTTCGCATTTTCTAACCTAGCAATGGTTGTCAGCGAACTTAAACTATATTTGAAGCATCTGCTATTTCAACTTTAAATGATTTAAGTCCACTTTGCCGAAAGCTCATTTCTCATTTTCTAACCTAACAGTAGTCTGTCGGCGAAGTTGGACTGTTTCAAACATCTGAAATTCCACCTTTAAATGGTTTGGGTCCACATTGCCGACAACCTCATTTCGCATATTCTCATTTTCTAATCTAGCATACATGTCGGCGAAGTTGGACTACGTTTCAAACATCTGAAATTCCAACTTGAAAAGGTTTAGGTCGACTTTGCCGAAAGCTCATTTCTCATTTTCTAACCTAACCTAACGATGGGCTGTGTCGGCGAAGTTGGATCATACGTTTTAAACATCTGAAATTTCATATTTAAATGGTTTAGGTCATTTTTTTTCCGACAGCACAATTCATCTAACCTAGCCATGGGCTGTCGGCGAAATGGGAATATAGTTTTGTGAATATTTTCTTGAAAACGTACATCTGTTAGTGCATTGTACTGAAATGTGCTTCTGGAAAAATTATTTATAAGTGTGACATTTCATTTGTTTAGTGGAAAATTAGCAGAATGTCTCTCCACTAAACAACCATGGAAAACTCCTTGAAATTTGATCTTTACAAGAAAACATACCATCTTTCCATAATGAAATGAGCAATTTGCCTTGGGATGAGGATTCAAAGGGTGAAACACTTAGTGAGTCAAGTATAGATGAAGCGCCATTGGCACGTAGAACCGTGGGAGTGTGACCGATGTCACGTCCTTACAAAACATTTTGCGATTTAAATGTGCAACATGTTATAATGAACTGTTTTCCTATTTAAATTATGAAAACCTTGGGGTGAAGGAGAGTTATTTTCGCTTGTTTGAATTCAGGTTTGATGATAGATGTAATGTACATGTGATTACCCTTATCAAGTTCATGGCGTGTGGTGATGTCACAAGGGGCGATACATTCACCCGACAGGGTCAAGATGGTGACGTCATGAGGTTTTGTCAACATGTATGGATTCCAAATATCTTAAATACGGCTTGCAAAGGGTTCTTATCGTCTTTAAGCGCCTTTAATGATTTTTTTGGTCATGAAATTTTGAATGCAACTGTAGATCTATCCGGTATTTTCCCTCGTTGTGCCATAATCGATATTTGATCTATTTTCGTCTTTCCTTGAATGTCAGCCGTTCAGCCGTCAGCCTCCAAGCCGCTTTCGGTGTCCTACATACGGGAAATTGAATGCCAAGATGTCGTTTTTCAACCGTGACCTAAATTGCGTCATTGGGCTTGTAGGTTAGCTCGGGGAAAATACCAGACCTAGGTCCCCACTTTGTGAGGAAATTCTCTTAAAATGCTGTTATGATATCTGAAGAACATGACGGCCATCTTGGTTTTGAGCTGGAAAAACCTCATGCTTGGCACATTTTTTCGTCGTTTTTAATGCCGTTCTCCAAATTCATTCCTGGGACCTTAATGTCCAATAATAGTTAAAACGAAATTCTTGAAAAGCCATCTCCGGACGTTTTTTGACATTAAAACTAGAAATGGCATTGAGGGTTGTCCCGTGGGGTGAGGAACCGAGGCAATGGCCTCTGCAAAGGTCGGGACCCGTTTTAACGCTCCTTTGTGCATTTCGTGTGGGACTGATTTATAGGGGGCTTCTCTGTTCTTAAGTGCCCCCCCATCCTAACTCGTTAGCTCCAGAAATGCGCCTAGTCTAGACATATTTCCCGCGACTTTTAAGATGGTGATTAGGGGCCCCCATCCGAATACCCTTGCATTACCTTTTTTCGCAACTTTTTTTTTTTACCCCTCCCGCGTCTGGGCCCACCCCTGAACTAACTGCCCTTAAGTTCGCGAATGGCCTCCGTCGACCTCAAACGGTAGTACATTCTCCTCGGCCTAAAATTCCCTAGGGGGATTCCCTTTGTCCGTTGGAGTTTCAAGGTAAAACTCGCCAAGAGTTATTGACACCATGCATGGAGGAAATGTACAGGTGCGAGTTTGGACAGGTATGGAGCTGTTCTTCAAGACTGTTTCAAGTACCTGCCATCGCAAACACCGGGTTTAAGTAGTCAGGTTCTGAAGAACGAAAATATTTGTAGAATTAATTTAACCCCCGAAGTGAATAAATTGGATTTGCAATTCCATATAAACATGAAGCGATGGAAATTAGCGTTATGATAACAACAGATTCTATTTGAGTAAATAGGATTAAGGGATGGCCAGTGACACTTAATAAACAATTGTGAACATTGACTCGATAAAGGTTTGTGCGGTTTCTTCACAAATTGTATGTTTTTTCTTGGGACCGTTTGGGGCCATTTAAGAAGGACGTCCCCGAAATTCCTTCAAGAATTGGCCCACCTCCATTCCCTGTCCCCATGGTGTCCATTTTAGCCCGGCTTCACTCCCCTCCCCCCTCATGGACGTCCTTAATCTTTTTTTGCAAACTAGGGTGTCCTGAAAATTTGATGGAACTTGCAAAGGCCCATCCACCCTCCCCTCTCCCTGTCCACATGTCAGCAGACTCCCCCCCCCACCCCTCTTGAGGACGTAGTTTTTGAATGGCCCCATTGGTATAAACCGTCAACAAAAAATCCAAAAACTATTTTCAAAGGGTGAGGGTTTTACCCTTCTATAGTTCTTTAATTACAGGGTGAACACTTTCAAAACCTTGTGATTTAACCCTAGATAATTTACTTGTTTAGCTCAGACTTTAAAAACACCTCTGCCTAGTTTTTCTTACATACTTTTGTTGTTTAAAATACGAAATTCATGTGTTAAAGTCAACCTAACGCACGTTGTTAAGGTCCTTGGAAGTAGGGAATTATGCTTGAAATTCGTGTTAAACATCAATTTAAGCTGGAATTTCCTGTCCGATAAAAGCTTTTTTTCAAACTCTAGGAACATTTTTTTTACCCTCTTTGTAAAATTATTATGGTAATTGGTCGTGGGGGTGAGGTCCTTTAAAATTGAAAAAATGAACCTTGAACTAGGATTGGATTTTTTTCCAGCAGATTTACTGGAAACTCGATATACTTTCATCATGTTTTTATGTTGCAATTCTATTTAAAGACGGGAAAGGTAGTGTTTCTTTAAAAAATAATGATGATTGTGGTAATAATATACGTAGCTAGTAACAATATCCGTATTTAAATTTAATACTGGAGTAGCATGTTAGATTAACATGAAAATGCAATATTGCCACGCAAAATTCCTTAGGTTTTATACAACAACAAAAAAAGGAAAAATTCAAAAAACCGAAATTATGGCTTTTTTTTTGGATGCAGTTGAAAAGGTATTTCCATGAAGACAATGTAACGGAAATGCCATTGAAGGTTTTGTATGAATGAATTTGGCTGCTTCACGAGTTACTAACATGACCAGGCGACCTTGCTAGGGACCCCCTGCGGCCGTTCGTGGAATACCGGCGCGTCTGGGGGGTCCGAAGACGGAGGGACCACCTCGGTACCTAGCCAGGGTTAACTGCAAAGATTTCACCCTGTCCTTAACATGGTTTTAGCTGCGCAATTTGTAAATTGCCGAAATACCCTTCCATGGAACATTAAGTTCGGAACATTAGAGTTGCAACGTTTATATTAGGCAGAAAAATGTACTTGGAAAACATCCAAAGGTGGTCCTGTTTTGCGGTACCGTCTCATTAACCGTTGTTTAAGACGATGTTGTTATTGTCATTTGGTTCTAATAAATGTGTGGCCCGAATATACTTGCAATGGTCCCATTTTACAGAATAGACTTAGTGACGTAGCGAGGATAGTTGGTGCCAGGGCAAAATACCCAAATTTGCTTCCTCCCCCCCCTCTCTCCTCCTTGTCTATTCTCCACTACACAAATTTGTGTCCCCCATCCTCCACTACCGAAATCGGCGGTTCCCCATCCTCTACCATCCAAATTTGTGCCCCTGATCCTCCATTACCCAAATTCGCGCTTCCCCCTTCCCACCCAATCCTCCACTACCCAAATATGTGTCCCCCATCGTCTTCCATCACCCAATTTTGCGCCCATTTCCCCATTCCTCCACTACCCAAATTGGCGCCCCCTTTCCCATCCTCCAATAGCATTTGGAAAACAACATTGTTTGTATTGTTACTTAAAATAAGTGTACTTATCAAGTTTCAACAATAATGAGTTTAACAATCCAACAAATCAATTTGATTACTTCGGGCGCCCCCTAACCACAAGCGCCCTGGGCGGTTGCCCCCTGCCCTCCCTAGCTACGCCACTGTACGCGTATTTATTTATAAATGTTTGCGTTGTTATGGATAAGAATAACGTGGTTGAATTAATGTTGGGTGAGGGTGGACATTTTGATACTAAAACTTTTATTGCAACATTCGGGATCATTCATCAGAAATAGTCATATGTAGTTAATGAGGATTAGCTAACTGTAGATAAATCCCCCACTCCCGTGGCGAGTCATTTGGGTGGGACCAACGGTCTACTGGACACGAGTGTTATTGGCAAATGCTGTTGGGAGAATCTTTATAAAACCGTTAGTCCTTTACTGGCCCGCGTTCACTTCGCTTTTGTTACTTGAAATTCGTGCATCTTGTGTCTAGACTCTGGGATATATTATTCTTGACCGCGGGTCAGCGTCTCCACCCGGGGTAAATATGTTTTGGGGGTATCTGGATTTTTATCAAGTCACTTGAATGCATTGTACATTTTAAATTCTTTTATCTTTAAATTTTTATACTTTTGTTCATTTTGCACTGATATTTTTTGAAAATTCAGAGTTTTTGCACACACAAAAAAGCAGATAAAGGTAGCAATAATCCAAATATCTAAAGCAAAAAAATATATATATTTCTGGTCCTATTTTGAATGTTCCAAATGTATATTTAAGAAAAAAAAGGGTTTAAAAAATAAATTCAACAATTTGAAATTATAATACTTTTTGTAAATGTTAAGAATATTTAGTGATTTTTAAAGTTGGACTTGGGGGATTTTTCTCTTCCCCTACCGTCTGTTAGGATGCTGATGCTGTGTCGGTGTTTGAATCCAGGTTTTCAATGACCTAGTTTGGTCCTGTTTGCAGGGAAAATCCTGTTTTCCCTTGCTGGGAACCTGTCCTGGAAAACCAATATCATAGCTAGGGTCCTACCTGCTGACCTATTTGTCAGGCTAACAATCGGTCCCTAATGTAATATTTTTTCACTAAGACTGGTTTGGCCAATTTTAGGAGGTTGTTTGTGGACTTCCCTTCTACTTTGTTTGGTAACAACATTTGTAGCTTTACGTGTTAGGACACGTCTTAATTATTCATTTTGCAAATACGATTTAATTTAATTGCCTGTTTTAAAATACAAGTTTCAACATATCGATATATATATATCTACTTCTATTTTCTTATTAATTTAATTTTTTCCCCGCACATAAGCTTGAATTTCAATAAATTTACTAACGCCTTGATTGATATATTGGCTTGTTCCTGTAGTCGTTGTTGCTACGTACACGTAGGTGTTTTCTACGTGGTTGTCATGGTAACAACCGCGACCTTTTCCCAAATCTGAAAATCTGTTTGATGAAACCTTGCATTTTCAATGATGAATCTCTCCCGATTGAGCATCTTATGTGGACTATTTCGGTGCATGAGTCTAGCTTGTTCCGAGACAAAATGGAACCAATGTCCGTCGTGTTGTAACAGGAAACAGCCATGTAGAACATGAAACGAGTAGTTATTTTATCAATTTTCCACCTGGATCTGTCATCCGAGGTGTCAAACTGACCACCTCTTGACATTGAATTTAATGAATGTGTAAAAGCAGCTTAAAATGCGGATTTAAAACACCCAAGAGAAATTTCAAACTTCCAAGCTGTCATCTAACTACCTCCCTGGAGGTTTAGAATGTCCAGAAAAGCAATATCGGATGTTCTTCCCTTTCGTCGAAGGGCACCACATGAATAGTACTTTCGTTTGTGACCCAACCCAGCCTTCCGAGGTCTCAAACTGACCGCCTTTTAGAATAGATAACGACTAAGGTGCCAAAAACAAAATAACGACGAAAATCCGAAACAGTAATTTAAATGACGATGTAACTTGTCTATGAAACCTTTCTGACGCGTTTTTGTTTCTTGCAGGGTTCACCTTTTTCTCTGGAAACTACCGACCCTCACCCTAAACCTGCTACCCACGATGCTGACCACAGGAACCCAGCTTCCCATGCACCCGGTCACCCCACCAGTCCCAGAAATCATCACTATCAACATCCAGCCCGACCCCTCCGATGACCACCGCCTGAACATGAACAACAACGGCGTGCCCACGCCCAATCCCAACGGCATGGCCACTCTGAAGCCATGCGACTCCGCTCCCAGCTTTGTCCACCTCTCGGCCAACAGCAACCCCAACGGCGACCTGGCCGATGTCATCACCCTGAATAGCGCCAACTCTGTAAACTCGTTGCTCCCACGCGACGAGCTCTACCTGCAGACCCAGACCAACTTGAGCGACTCTGACCCCGGTGGATTGCAGTTTGGCAACGGAAGTCCCTCCAACGGCGGCGATGGGCTGCCGGAAAGGAACCACCAGGAGAGCTCGCTGGCCATCGCTCTCCAGATCTTCTTCCCATTCATGGTGGCCGGCTTCGGCATGGTTGGGGCCGGACTGCTGTTGGACAACGTGCAGGTAATCCTCTTGTTTGATTCTTAAGGTTCTGACCTCCCTGTTCAAGGACTTTGTAGATTCTATGCTCTCAATCTATCGAAGATTCTCCTTATTGCATCTCTTGATATCCCATCCTCAAAGATTCTCTTGATATCCCATCCTCAAAGATTCTCTTGATATCCCATCCTCAAAGATATTCTTGATATCCATCCTCAAAGATTCTCTTGATATC